>JAQGAG010000057.1:0-30602 GCA_034696835.1 Lepidocyrtus lignorum
GTTGGATCATTGGATGAGTTGGATCATTGGATGAGTTGGATCATTGGATTAGTCAAATCATTGGATGTGTTAGATAAAGCTTTAAGATAATACAGATTCCGGTGGAATAGCATTGCCACCTCGACTTTAATTACTACGAATATTGCACTAAGAAATGTGTATATTTACACACGCAATAATAACCAAATTTAGTCAGCTAAATTGATACCCAATTTGTAGTTAACAGCGAGAAGAAATATTCAAGTGAGGAATGGACACTATTAGAAACAAGAGGAATCACACAAGGTTTGGTAAATAATCCGGAACATAAATAATTCGCAGGTTTAATTTTTATTTTAAATTTTGACACTAATTTGAATTATTAGAACACAAGAAATTTATGGCATCGAAGAAAAATTATGATGTTATATCGGATGTTTCATCTATTGGGTTGTCGTTACACGCTGACATCAATTCTGGAAATACAAAGACAAGATGTCATTTTACTTGCGAAGAAACATGGATTCCAGAAAAAGCGGTTCAACAACTGGGTTAGGCCTTTTTACTGTGCCTTCGATTTGCTCACTGTAAGGTGGTGGTGTTGTTTTAAACATGATTGACTAGCAGAGTGAGCGACAGCTGATTACTCTGCTAGTCTGTCTTGTCAAATAGCACTACCACCACCTTTAAGCAAACAAATCGACGGCCCAGTATTATAAATTTGGTTATCTGCAAATATATTTTCCCCATCAATATTTTTTATTACAATAATGTTTAATTAGGACGGTCCCATCGCTCGGAACAAAAGCAATGCCCTGTTTACGTCTTTGTAGAGTCTCCGGTTGCAGCCGAAGCCAGAATTGTGCAAAATGTTGCTAAGAGATTACGTCAAATGGTACTGAATTAGTAAATGTGTGATAAGTTTTGTATGTTATTTTGACCTTTAAGATTTCACTAGATTTTTACAATTTAAAAATTTCTTTAACGGAGCGATCACTTATGCTGAATCAAAAATTAACACATTAAAGGAGAGTGGTGCAACTGTGCGAAATATTCTCCGTTGCAGGCGAAAGAGCAGTTAGGCATTTTCTTGCGAGCGTTAGAAGTGGGGAGCTTGCAAAACATGAAGACCTTAAAGAATACCTTAAAGAGTTGCAGCTTCTTGACCCCCAAAAAAATACTACTGTAAAACGTTTTTTAAATCCGTTGATGGTCCTACCCCTTCCCTATCAAAAAGAAATTGTGAGTGACGTTGACGATATAATGTCAAAATCAAAAGCCCGAGGGGAAGGATATGAATCAATTTCAGGTAGTTATAAATTTTTGCACGACATTTTTAAATATCAGGTTTTAAAAGCAGTAAGCTAATTTATGACTGTTTAGAGTTCCCTGATAGTGGCATGACCAGGATGGAATATCAAGATCTGGGATCCTATTTCGTACAAACGTTTCGGTTCAGCTTCATCGATTTGAGTTGGACAGAACCTGCGATTGGAAAACTGTTGCAGCACAAGCTGCGACACGGTTACACAGATTCCGGTGGAGAGCGTCAAAAAATTCATTAGCTTGTGTCTTTGAAAACTTTCAAAATTCCAAAACGTTTAAAATTCTGTTACCATGGAATAAAAACTTGCTAACATACACTGCCTTTGCGCATAAACTTATGTTTCGCTGATTTTGCAGGATTTAGATCTAAACCAAATATTTTTTTTAGACCAAGGTAACTGCAGAAACTCTACGAAGGTGCAAATATAAAATTATAACAGACGCGGAGGCAAAGGCTTTGTGGATTGCTGAATTCAAATTTGTACAGGGACAATCCAGCTAATTGTCAACATATAGTCAAGCTTAACCAATGCAGTTTTGTTAAAGGTTGCGACTACCAATGGGGCCGCAAATATGTACATTTGATGACTGGAGGGATACACAGTGCTTGGGAAGTTCTTGAACGTCTTTTTAATAAGAGGATCAGCCTTGCTCGTGTTGTTTACTACGCCCAAAAATTTATTGGCGTTTATATAGAAGGTTCATCATTATTAGAGTTAAAATCATACTTAGAAAAACAAGACATAAATATTGAATCTGCTGAAGTCAGTGACGATGATGATGATTTTGATATGGATAATTGATTTTATATGGCCGATAAACATAATTAGATATTTATGATATATGTCGCGAACATGACAAATATTACCTCCGGTGTCGACCCGGAGGCCCCGAATAAAAATCTACAAATCGTGGATGAACTGTGGACCGAGCTTTGATTAGAAAAATGGAACTAAAAATAGCTTGTATTTATTGCCTGAGCAAATTGAAATGAAATTTACAACTAAACCTTCATGAAAACGCTACCACTACTACGAAAATTCACAAAATGAGCTTCTGTAGGACATACAGAACTCTCAGAAATTGACCAAGAAAACAATCCCACAAGGGGCAATCTAATAACTGCAAAACAGGGAAGGCATCACAATCCGATGCTTCCCTTCTCAAATCTGAATTGGTAGTGGCTTGAGAAAAATTCTACAACTCTACACTGAACAACTTCTGTGGAGGTGGAATCCTCCCTAAAACTACAGATTACACACGCCTGCCGCCGATGGCAGGTATAAAAGCGAACAGATTGCTTCAAGGACATCCACTTCCGAGTGGATTGTCCTCCAGAAAACTCCGTAATTCAATGTTACCTCAAAAAACAGCTACTACTAGACAACCTCTACCAGGCCAAACAACTTCTGCAGCTGCTGGCACGACCGATAATCATATTGACCTTCACTGGACCACGCAGCGGTAGAAAAAACCCAATACTAAAGAGAAAAATGCTTACGTGGTCCCACTCGAATAATCTTCTAAAAATAAGGATAATTTCTTTTGATACAAATAATGAGGAGAGTAACATGTTTCCGACAATATATATGTGTTAAAAATTTGGGTTTGAAAGTGTTTTCAAAGGTATAATAAATTGTTTAATGGTAACCAATACTACATAGCCTTGTTTCATGAATTATGGTTTATTTTTAGTTTCTACAAAATATAAACACAATTGTTTTACTTTAAGCATTATTTATTTCATTCAGTATTTTCAAAAAAATAGTCAAAAAATCAGGAGGATAGGTTTGGAATCTGTCGCGAACCTAACCTAGGTTTTCGTTGCAGTCTCATTTACGGCCGTTTTTCAAGGTTATCGATTTGCCTAAATATAGTGTCATTCGAAAGGTATTTGTGTGTACGTCAAAAGTTCTCAAGGGCATAGCGCTCAAATGTCAACCGTTGACGGTTAAATACGGTTATAAAGTTTGTAACGGTTTAGCATCGCGTTGTAATCCAGAATAAAACATTGCTAAAATTGTTATTCGGATTTTTTAGAAGGTTGGGCTTAAGTTGTTTTGTATATTTGTATGGTGGTTTATGCACAGAATAAAAAATATTATTAGCAATGGAATTTTTCCTGCAGTGAATTCAATTGTTGGAAATAAAGTCATGAAAATGAGGTTGGGCTTTTAAACTCAAAACCAAACTAATAGAGGAATGTATTGGTTACTATGGATTTGCTAAGCTTAACCCGGATATGTCCCATGAATTTCATGGTAAGTTTTTGAGGTTACCATGAGAATATTTTAATAAGTATTGGTTAGCCGGACAAGGGTATATATGCCACTTACTCAGGAATAAAAATGTATGAACCGGAAGTGCGTCAAAGATCAAGGTCATTAATTTTTTCAAATGACATAATATAGTAAATGAGGTATCAAAAGAAAGGATTTTTAATGCTGATTTCAGTGGTGTGTATGTCATCAGTTTCAGTTACATGGTCACTGTAAAATCACTGATTAAAAAATCCAAAATTGAAATTTTCATCAAATATTTGAATATTATGTATTATTATACTTTAAAAACCTTATAGGTACGTTATTGTAATTATAATCATTTTTATTACCTAAAGTATTGCCCAGACTGTTACCCAGATTATTACTAAAAGTATTACCCAGTGTTACTTAGAGTATTACTAGAAGTATAACCCAGAGTGTTACCCAGAGTATTACTAAAAGTATTTCCCAGACTATTACCCAGATTTTTACCCAGAAAAATGCTCGGATTATTAACCTGGATTATTACATACATTGATATTTAATTACATATTGGAGTATCCGGATTATTGGAGCTTGTCGTGGTTTTCTTGATAAACTTGATGAAATAGACGCCAATTTTTTCTCGAGTTGCGTTCTACAAAATATTACGAAAGATGATTTCAAGGAATATGCTGTGGACCGGCTGGGGTTCAGGAACAAGAAATGAAATTGGTGATTTTATTTGACTTCATACACTTTGAACAATTTTTTACAGTGAATACATAATTTTAGACTTGAAGAAAAAAGATTAAATTGAAATTACAATATGAGCTACTATTTGCATCAACAGCACTCTCAAAATCTCTAATTTTACACCAGAACGATCAACAACGCGTTGTCGTCCTGTCAAATCTAAAGTACAAGTGGCTATGAGCCGGTGATTCTGCAGAACAACTTTTGTAGAGGTGGGATCCTCCGTAAAACAGCATTACATATGTCCAGCGACGACGCTTGGGCTCAAAGGCAAACAAATTTCTTGAAAGGCGATCCATCTGAAGGATGGATCGTCCGATTAATTAGTCCCAGACTTCATAGCAACACGAAAAAAGCTCAACAAGTGAGTCTCTACTACGCGGTCACTGCTTCTGAAGCAGATTACCTTGAAATTAACACCAATTGAAGCTCCAGATAACGTAGAGCATAGAAAAAACCAACAGGCATGATAGAAAAAGGCTCAAACGTCATCTGAAGCTGTCTTTGACTGATTACACTAATTGCTCACGATAAGAAAATGGTGTGGAGAAGTACTTGTAAGTAGTAGATAAAATATTGATAATGGGCTCCATTGATTAGGTTTAAGGGTTCGAAATATGTGAATGGGTATGATTGAGGATGATGAGATGATTGCCGGTAAAGTGTCGATGAATATGCGTGTATTTTAGATGAAGAAATGAACTTAAAATTAGGAACATGGATGAGTATGGATGTAACAACTTGATTTTAATAATTTAAAAAGGACGTAGCACTTCTTATACATCTATAATTCTAAAAAAAGAGAGGATAGCATTTCATAAAATTGAGGTGGGGGCTGTGTGCAGCCTACTGCAAAAGACTAAGGGGCCACCCCGCGAGTCCAGCGCTTGACATCTCTGAAGGTGTCGGCAATATCGTGGGGGTCATTCCAGGATGGGACAACCGCTCCGGTTCCGTCCGTATTTGCCCCGATAAGGAAGATGGGGTAAAGCGCACATCCGTTTGTCACGCTAAATGAGAATTGATACATTAAGTGTCATTCTCATGCATTTTATTAAAATTGGGAAAGGAAAGTGGAGTACGTTTGGCGATACGAGGCGGGAACAACGGAAATCGTTCTAAAGAAATTATCAGGTGGGTCCAGTTTTTCGAAAATGTACCGGTTCAAGCCAGGAACTAACGAGTGCTTTGCGGCTTCCAGATAGCTCGGATTGGCCTCGCGGTCTGGGGAAATCTGGAGAGAGTCATGAAACTCAAAATGGTCGTTTCGAAGGATGATTAAGGTCAGGTGGGTATACTCCTTCTTGAGGACATTGATGCCAAGTCCGTTGAGACCAAAGATTTTACTCCTCATCACCTCACGTTTTACATTTGAAGAAGGGTAAATCGACTTGGGTGAGTAGAGTTCGTGTTGAACTGGTATAAAAGCGACATCCGCACCCCTCAGGACATCAAGAATGGATTGCTGCTGAAAGCACGGATGGGACGCAAAAAAATTGTCTGAGCCTGCTCTTGCTTGTACTATCATGCGGCAGGGAGTTAGGGCGTAGCTTAGACCTCCAGCCGTCTTAGTCCACATCCTGGAGACCGGATCTCGCTCAAATCCCAAGTGCGGGTAGCAAGCATTTACTTGCTTCGAAGAAAGCCCATTCGGGAACGACATTTTTAGCGAAAAGAGGAGGGGGTCAAAATTACACGTTTACCAATCGCACAAATGAGCAAAAAATTTCAACTTTGATCAATTACAAAAATTCTTTTTATCAATCTCAAGTACAAAATTTTCAAAGCCGTTTGGCAACGTTGACGACCCCCTAGGGACCCCCCGACGGTTAGAAAAACCGTTAGAGTTTGGCCTTAACGACCAGTCCGAGTCATAGGGATATAGATAAGGTCCAGAGATTCATTTTTTTGGGGGCTGCTTGGCACGACGTGCCAACTGAGCTTGAAACGCCTTTGTGAAAATAGTGTACAAAATATGGTAAAACACAAACAACTTTCGATTGGAGTGACCAATCTTTACCAAACTAATGTGAAAAATCGTCAATGCGTAACCACGTGCGTTGCCATGGTTACTGGGGAGTTTTCGAGGTTGCTATGGGCTAAAATACGGATTTTATCCACAAAACGACAAAAATGTAAGATTTTTTTAAATTTAAAAGATGCAAGCAAGCCAGTTGACGCCTAAAGAAATTTTTTTGACCAACAATAATCTAGAACGAATTATTCCCTATCACTGGATGAGCGTAGATTGTACGAAAATAGCCTTATAGCCAATTTTTAGCACGGATTCAAATATTAATGTAGTTTTTACTTTTGTGAGGATGCAAGCACACGCATGGACGCCAGAGTAAAACTTTTATAGGCATGGTTACATAGTACGACATGTGAGCTATCACTGGATGAGCTATAATTTGCAAAAAATTGAGGCAAGTTTTGTTTATTACTCAAAATTGGATGAATTTTCTTTTTTTACTTTTTAAAAGATGCAAGCACGCTAGTGGGTGGCCGATTGAGCTTTCCATTGCCAGAGTACCACCGTGTGTTCTCTAAAGTGACGCTGGATGAACAAAGTTGCGTAAAAATCAATGCCAGGGCAAGGTTTTAATCAGCTAAAAATAAAGATGTTTTTTTTTATTCTTTTGACGATGCAAGCACACAAGTGTATGGTTGGTTGAAATGTTTAGTACCATGGTTACAAAGTGCAATATGTGTGCTGCCGCTGGATGACAAAAAATTTGCAAAAAATCACCGCAGTGGATGTGTATTACGGACAATTGAAAAAAACCTTTTTTATTTTTTTGGTGATGCAAGCATACGAGTGTGTGGTCGGATGAAATTTTCGGTACTATGAAATGACAATGCGGCTTATGTTGTGTCGCTGTATGAGCCATAAAGTGCCAAAATCAAAACCCATAAAGACTTTTAAAACGATATGATTGGCTTATTGCCAAATAAACAATACGCACACACAAACACTTTTGTTTTGCACTCATTTTATTTACAAAAAAAGACAAAATACAATTAATACTTTCTGATAGAAAAATCGTTCACAATCCCACTTTGCACATGAAAATAAAATTTGAAGCACATTCCATCTTGAGCAGGGTTCTCCAGATCCAAACAAGCCTCCATGTTTTTGATTACAGCAACCGTTTCCATGACTTTCGTATATTTGGGCGGAAGCAATGCAACCAATGCTTTTACCATTTGGAAATAACGCCATCTTTTCTGTGTTTTCATTTCTTCCAATGCATCGAAAAACGCAAACAATTCAAGCGGAGTGGATTCATCATGAATTAAAAGTCGTTGGTCTTCCCCAACCAAGTAGTCAAAGAAGAAGGCGTACGACACCCGTCCTGGTTTTCCCTTTTTTCGCTTTGGTGTTGGTTTGGGAGGCGGAAATGTGTTGCTGTTTCCAGCCAGACCACTGAGAGCTGGACGCATTGAAGCCACTGGTTGGGTTTTTTTCTTGTTGCTTCAAATCGCTTGTAAAGTCCAGCCATTCTTCGGTAGAACCTGCCAACGGGGTCCTCAAGGGTTGCCAATGCTGCTTCGACAGCTTTCATCTCACTGCAAAAAAAACACACTAGTTAGTATTATAAGACTTTATTCTGAGGGGCTGTTTACACATTATCCCGATAATCTTACTTGTTCTTATCTGGGGCAGGGGCAGCATCCTGGATGGGCTTCAGGGAATGAGTAGAAATAATGTGTATCGGTGGCGTTTCCTCTTGGTCATCCTCAACCAAGTTTGGGGCTGTAAGTGCTTCCCGTAACAATTCAGTAGCTGGCTGAAGCTTCTTCTGATTGCGAGGTTTCATCACGCAATCCTTCATCTCTTTTAGCATTCTTGTTGAGGGTGGCAGAGGAGCAAAGCAATCCTCCATGGTCCATATTTCATCAAAATTGATAGGCTCAAGTATTTCTGTCACTGCAGGGGCCGGGAGCTGGTATCCAAACGGGAATGAGTAAGTGCCGGGTGTCGGGGCTTCTCGGTCCACAAATATCCACGGTCGCTCGGTTGTTTTCGGTCGCACTTCAGGAATGGCAGAATCCAGCCGGAAAGAAAATTCTTCGTCAATTTGAAATAAAGGAATGTAGGTAGGTGCCTTTTTTACACTGGGCACAATCTGAATGATTTCCATTGTTTCAACTTCTGGGGCGTCCGAGTCGGGAACCGCAGCCATCCTTTCTCATGAATTTATTTTACTTTGGCAAAATAAGAACCTTCTTTGGGAAACGCCAAAACTAAACTGAGTAAATATCCTGTTTCGAATGTACTATCATTCTCATCAGTCTTCCAGATTATAGGAAGAGACAGGATCACCTGTCCCCAATTTGGGTTTAGAGTATTGCCAATTATGCCAATCAAACTTTAATTATATTGCTATAGTTTATATAAAACACGATCCCCAGACATTAGGAGAGCTGTGGCTGCAGGTGTCACAGTTTCTCCACTCTACAAGCATGTCATCAACAAGGCTTCCTACTCGCTTCTCAAACTGGTCACCTGCAGAGGTGTTTTTACTTGACAATAGCTTGTTAAAAACGAGAAGATCAGATAATGAGGTGTAAAAAAAGTACTCGGTACTCGTTCGTTTTGGCCGTTTGTGAAAATGTCGCTGGGAAGCAATATATTCGCATTCCAATGATTTTACAACATCTGGCGACAGTTGATCTGGTCTAATCTTAAGTCGTTCAGTCAAAGAACAGAAAAAAAATGCTGGACATTTTTTAAAATGGGAAAGAGCTACCCCAAATGGAAAATGATAGGTGCCCGAGCTCTCGGTCTGAGAGCTCGAGTTGTCCGTGTCACCCATCTTGTGGCTTTTTTATAATGACGATAAAAAAATGTCACGTAGAGTCTACGAGCTCATCAATTCCCAAATCCGAAATGATTTCCTGAAGAGATTTTGTTGTATCTTCAGGTTTATTACATTCGTGAAATAGCACTTGCTGATTAACAAAGGCTAGGACAAGTTTTTCTACACTCTCATGAGTAATGGTGGACTGTCGAGGTAGAAATGATAAAATGATTGAAAGAAAATTTAAAAAACACGAGCTGCACATGGGACGATGTTCAACTGGAAGTGTGGATGGTAAAAAAGTTTTTTCTTTCTGTTCTTCCTTTCGCTTTCGCTTAAGAGAATTTTTAAATGAAATCCCTTTTCCTTTTCGTGGGGCAGCAGATGATTCAGCTCCGTGCGAGTTCATTGTTATCCGATCAGAGGTTGGAGAAAAATAAAGTCAATCCTTCCTTTCCTCGTCCTTTTTATTATTGCAAATTTCATCCCACGACTTGCAACAGATTAACGGTAGTCGGGTGAGGTGCAGGTGTAAACAAGAACGTTTCAGCCTCTTTTCAAAGGCTGACGCAATCTCGTCGTTTCTATTTTTGTCAGTTGAGAAAATGGAATAAATTTGTGAGACCGAGTGTCGATTTAATCTCTGATGCAAGTAAAGCAAGCAAAATTGTGCGCATACATTACTCGTGTTTGATTGTAGCTGTACAAAGTTTTTAAAAGTTGGGTGCTGGGGATAGTTTACCTTGTGAGCCTTAAGTGTTTTCCCCAGAGGATCAAAGTAATCAATGTGTACCCCATGCCCAATTTTGTAATAATAAAATGAAATCCAGTGGTACCCGGAACTGGAGCGAGATCCTGTATTTAGTATTACGCAAATTGGATAAGAATCATAGGTTATTTCATCAATCTCATCTTTTGCAAGAACAAAATGAGCAGCACATTTTCCCTGACAAATGCACCGTAGCAAATTTTCAAGTGTGACCGAGTCCATTTTTAGACATAGCTGAGAGTAGTATTCCGGTTGCCGTCCAGAGTGAGAATGGTCTGCTTTTTGGAGTAGCACACTACAGTAATATTCTCAGTCAATGGAGCTTTGAATGTGCAGTGAAACCTGAGCACTCCTTTTTTACCAGCGGAGAATGTTCTTAGGGTTGACGGTTGCAAATTGAAAACAATCAGGAAGGAATCCTTAGTGAATTGCTCTGGTGAAATGGCAAACTGGTTTTCATCATCCATATACATTTGCGAGTATGCATACAAGTAATCCCGTGAGTCAATATCAAATGGGATACTTTTTGCAAAAAGTGGCTCTCCATTTAGCGTAAGGGAGCACTCACTCAACCCAAAGTGTTCGAAATTATAGGCATTGAGCAGTGGGTTTCCGTAAAATGCTGTGGACTTGACGAATCCAAATACTATTTTTGAGGGTAAATGGGTGGTCGTCAGCATTTCCGATGTGCTAGACTTTTCCCCCGTGGCTATCGTGTATGCATGAATATGACGATCATAGTAAGGGTAATGAAATTGGCTATTTTTTGCAACAAGAGCCTGATGCTTTTTCATTATGTCGTCTGCCACAATAACGCGCCGAACCAACAAGTAGCATTGTGTCATTTTAAATGTAATGTCAAACGTTTTTCCCTCGTCCAGTTCTTCCGTTTCCAGTGCAAAATCATCCGTATTTCGTTTCATACGAATGCGGAGATTTGTTTCCGGAATAAGATATCGATCATTGTCTAGAAACAAGCCATGGGCAGGCTTACCCATAACTGAAAACACATTTCCGTCTTTTGCAATGGTTTTGCGATAAGTGTAACCGCTAGAATTACTTGTCCTAGAATCCCCCAAGTCGTCCCCAAAGAGTTCCGCTTTTAGTTGCTCCTTGGAAAGCCCCGTCTCCCCCAAAATGCGGGTAAAATATGACAGGAACGGGTATTGATTCGTCGAGAAATTCAAAGGAATTTCATTAATGTATACTTCCAAATGACTGAATGCAGAGCTGAGGAATGCATTAGACGGAGCCGCTTTATTTAAAGCAATTTTTGGATCCGGGACGGGGAGTGATGGCCCGACTACTGGGGCGGCAGGCTTCTTCATTAAATGCCCAGCAAAAAATAGCAGGGTTTTTCCAAGATCGGTGAAATGCCCGGAAGCAGGAATATTAAAATCCAAGACCCCGGATTCAAGCGAGACGGTTGAAAACACTTTTTCAATTTGAATGTCGTGTCCTGTCGTATCCAGAGCCGGAGTTTTTGTTAGATTTAAGAATGGAGAACTTGAAGCCGCCGGAGCAAGCTCCTTTTTTGCACGTGGACGATGCATTTTAACGCTTTTTATATCTTCGCTTTGCACATTTTTTTCTCCCTCTTCCGGTAAGCTTCCGCTTGCCAATTAGCGTTCTGCGTCCTTTTCCTCTTCCTTTTATGCTTTTTTTGGTCCTCCTCTTTGTCCTTTTTCTTCGTCTTCGGATTCTTCTTTTTGGCGTGAAATAGGGAGAGGTGCCTGGGTAGGCTGCTTCAGTTTCTACCGCCGAAGTCATTTTGCTCAGCTTACATTTCCCGTCAAGACAAATTAACCTTCGCCTTCCCATGTTACAATCGTCTTCTTTTAAAATG
The DNA here is from genome assembly GCA_034696835.1 of Lepidocyrtus lignorum. Taxonomy (NCBI): domain Eukaryota; kingdom Metazoa; phylum Arthropoda; class Collembola; order Entomobryomorpha; family Entomobryidae; genus Lepidocyrtus; species Lepidocyrtus lignorum. Next base: position 11,722 of record JAQGAG010000057.1, read on the forward strand.
CAAGACAGCGACAGTAGGGTAATTTTGGGGTTTAATGGGATTCAGAGTTTCATTCAACAATGAGATACTAATTTTGTTGGTATCCCGAACGGCTACAGGGTAATATAGTAATGGGTTTTGGACAACTTCCTGTTCCTGCCTTCCCTTTTTACGGTTTATTAAAGCAATGACTGGTAGCAGCTTGTTATTAAAGACATTATTAGCGGCAATATCGCACACCACAAGTATTTTGTTGAGACTAAAAGGACTTTGGGCAGTGCTAGGGTTTATATAGTTTTTTATGTCCAGAGGATTATTGGGGTCAAGGATGTTCCTCGGAACCTTAAATTCCTGTCTCCCAATTATAGCCTTGCTAATACCTAAATAATCATTTAGTTTTTTTGACAAGACTAAATAATTTTTTGTTGAAAATGTATCAACAACTAGCAAGGCCTCATCCGTATCCACTTGTACGGAAATATTTCCTCCCACTTTTGCCAGTGCTACCATTATGGCCATAGCCAAATCGTCCAGCGTGGGGTTGGTAAGCTGTTCTATTTTTACAGTTTTCACATCATACTTTCGTTTCTCCATTGCAAAAGTTGTGTTAATAGGCAACCCAAGTAAGTATTGCCTATCTGGAGCCTGATCAGACTCGTGAGTGCCACTCTCAAAAACCAGTTTAGAAAATCCAAAGATTTTGGCTAGCTCACTCCCAATATAAAGTTCGTAGCCATCTGAATCGGTGTAAACCAGAGTTGTTTTTGTGGGGGTACCCAGAACGTAAGAAACAGTTAGGGAAATCCCAGCGTTCATTTCAGCAAGATCCCCTTTTATGCTCGTTAAAAAGTTTGTAAATTCCGTATACTTTTTTTCAACACTGAGTTCTTGAAATGTGTATTCAAAGAAACGAATTTCATTTTCATCGGTCCCCTCTTTAAAAAATGGCTCATCCTTTGGCACGAGCTCTGCAGCTGGCAGCTCTTCTTCTGATGAAATATAGTCATCGTGATAATGAAGTGAAGCAAGAGCAACATCGTATTTATTAAAATTTAAAATGTTTGGCAGTACATTGCTGAATGAGCTGGAGTTATTGTTTGGAAAAAATTCAAGTGAGCTGTTGGAAAGCAGGCTCACCTGAAATAATTCTCGCTCTTCCATTTTAGTCTTGTTCTGGCAAAAATGCTAATGACAAATCCCCAGCTACGTAGCTTCCATCCACATTATTTCCTTCCAAATCTTCTAATACATAACTGTACACGGGAAACGTCGTATGAATATCCCGAATTCTAAAAATTTCCTTTGAATACTGAGCTTCGTATAGTTTGACAAAGGCTATTCGTTTGATTGAAATACGGACAAGATCACCTTTCTTAAATTTGGCAACCTTTGGTTTCTGCTTTGCAAATTTTCCATACAGCCGTACTAATACTTCATCCCAGTCGGATTTTTTTATTTTGGCGGGGGCAAACTGGTGGCTAGAATAAATGCTATTGTTGTAGGAATTTAAAAAGTCGGGAAGCACTTTGACCCACTGTTTTGTATTCCAATCCGAAAAATATTTCCACAGCAATTGTTTCAAAGTTTTGATGAATCGTTCGACCTGAAAGAAAAAAGATTGTTAGTAAATCTAGTTACAATTTGACTATGTAAAATGCAAAAAAGTAACCCTTACCGATTGCGCTTTCAGATTGGAAAATGATGAGTATTGGTTAACCCCTTTGGATTTTAAAAGTTCCTGGACTCCACGGTTTTTATATTCCAACCTGTTGTCGGATTGAAAGGCCATTATCCTTCCTCTGTAAAATTTAAACATTAGTTTGAATGCTGCAACCATGTCGTCACTTCCCTTGGTCTTGATCGGAGTGGCAAAAGCAAGTTTTGTGTACAAATTTATAGCCACAAAAATGTACGAGTAAGGCCTGTTGGATCCCTTAAATTTTTGCATATCAATCAGATCCCCTTGAATTAGTTCCAATGGCTGTTTTAAAATGATGGGCCTTCGTTCAATTTTTCTATTTGCTCTTTTATGACGCGAATAGGCTTCAATTTTGCTCAGCTCGGCAGCCAAAAGCTTTACATCGGTTAGCTTTCTAGCTTTTGCAAAAGTGGCGAGGCCTCTGTATGCTCCGACAGATTTAGGATTCCGCCAGGCTTTCCTAACATATTTTGGGTCTGGAGTGATTTTCTTCCTCATTTTTTCATAAAACTTTTTCCGAGCTCCTCAAGCTCTGCTTGAACCCTAGGGGTGATCAAATGCTGCGGAACTTTTTGTGAATGGAGAAAATGTAGATAGTAAATCCAGTCTTTTTTTGGCTTGTTTCTACCCGACGCCGTATAAACGATATGGGGAATGATTGGAAACGGAATAAGAAAAAATTGCGAGCGAATCATCCCATGCCAGTCAATCAAGTTTCCGTTTGCTTCGAATTGCATAGCAATCAAATGGGCCTTTTTGAATGATTCTTTTGACAAATTTAAAATGTTATTATTCCACGCATATTTTCGCTCAACCGTTGGTGGGACTGTTGGCGGAATAGTCTCCACCTTTACTGCCTTTTATTGCTCCATTTTAAAAAGAGTCACAGGCCATAACGCAAGCGTCGTAGCAAAATCTTCCAAGCACACAAACTATGACAGATTTTAACATTCGGTTGTGTTTAAGCAGAAATGCTCGGAGGTTTTTGATTTGTTTGCATTTCCGCAAAAATGTTCGTAAAGTTGAAGAAGCTGGTTTAGCATGTGTGCGCAGAGAAAGACAATCAACAATTGCTTGGATCTCTTCATTGTTGGCGTTAGTTATGAGCTTTTTACGCTCCGAACAATTGCTCCTGGCTATTTTTAAAAGAAAGTCAAAGTGCTTGCCTACACCTTCAGTCATCTTTAGGCTTAAAAAGTCGAAGCTCGGGTTCCCAATAAAATACAGTGTTACGGAAACGGGCAATGTCAGCTTGTGTGGAGTAGCTATCAATTAAAAAATGTGCATACGGCTTACGATTAACACTTTCTAGGTAGGCTTTGTACACAAATTTTGGATTCAAGGGGTACAATTGGTAGGCAAGCCTCAAGATTGAGCTAGAATCTCTTGCAAGTTTTAAGGTAATCAAATATTGGCAGTTAAGTATGATCATTCTAGATTTTTGCACAAAAATGGCCTGCGTTAGCATGATAATGGTATTATTGGAGTGATGGGATTTCTGAATAAACAAGGGCAAAATTCTATTGTTGGAAGTTAAAAGGTCCATTAAACAATCATCCAAAACCAGCAACGTATTAGCTTCATCGTTTGTGTATAGTTCCGCTTCACCCAAATCCTTTGTAAAAATAATGCCTTCTACTGTCTCTTGCAATTCTAGGTACAATTTTTGCCATTCAGAATACACCCATACGATATGCTTGAATTCTTGTGTAAACAAGCGCTTGCGTTCGCGAATTATTTGCCCAGTTAAATAAGACTTTCCCGATTGGCTATACCCAGCTATTTGAATACAACATGGGCTTTGAAAACGCAAATTAAAGGTTTCCATCTTCAACTGGTAAGCCACCAAATGGCTGTGATGTTATCATGTCTTTACTCCACTTTCTTTTGAAATCCACTAGGGTTAAAATGTGTTTTTTACTCTTTACAAAATCTACTTTTTCGCAGTTTGCCTTTAGGGAAAGGTACTCTGAATAAAACTGACCTTCTCGGTTCAGAGCAGCTTTATATAGGGTCAGGGCTTTATCCTCCAAATTTATGCCTTTGTAAACTCCGGCGCTGCTGCACTGCGGGCAAAGTTCATCAATAAACTCGCCATTTTGATTTTGACATTCCTTGCAACAGCTTTCAATTGCATATACTTTTGATCGGAGCTTGACATATTCTGATGCATATGGGAGCTCCCACCGGAAAACCCCAACTTGGCCCTGTCTATCAGTGCTATATAAATGATGAGACTTTGAAAGAGTGGAAAAATCAAAAAGATAAGACAAGTTTTTCAAATCAGAGAGAAAAGTGCGATTTTTATCCTTCACTCTGCACACAATGCTATTTACTTCTGTTGCTGCCAAATACAGGCGGTTGCCAAAATAAGCCTTTAGTTGGTAAATCAAGTCGTAAAACTTTAATCTGTAAAACTCCAAAATAACAAATGCGACTAGCAAATTTTTATTGTATAGCCGCTATCCTTTTTTAAAATACATCATAGTGAGATTTTCATTGAGCCTAACAGAGTTGACAAAGTCTGTACGAGCAGAGAGCCTCATAAAAGCATCTTCATCATTTGCAAATTTAATTGTCAATCGGTCTGCCCCGGCAAAAAATTTACCAAACAAATGCGTACATGCGTTTTTGGCTAGTTGTTTCTCAATGGGGGAGGAACACGTTCGCCGAAGCCCAATGTTTTTTTGAATTACCCTTTTTAGAAAAGGCTTTTGCCGATAGCGGATCAGATAATTTATTTTTTTAAGAATTATGCCTTTGGACAAATACCATTGTAACATTTGAATTTGTAACAAAACGCCATGTTTGTCATGTTGAGTCAAAAGAACATGGTCAACCGAGGGAAACATTTCCGATGTAGGTAGGCAATCTTGATAAAGTTCCCGTTGAACTTCTCCAAGCATAGTTTGATCAATTGTGCTTCGCATAGGAACAAAAGGAAAGTCTGCAGTGGAAGACTTAATTAAATCTGAATAAATCAAATCTACATTGACAAGGAATGAAAATTCATTTTGGTTGTCATCCTTAATAGAATGCACATTAAATGAAGATGCTTCCTCACCGGTAATCATTACATAATCACCCACCGGAAGTGAATGGTTTAACATGACATAACTATACATCCCGCAAACATCCGCGTAGATTAATTCTACGCGGTTATTATCCGTCACATTTTTGTGTCCAAGCCTTTCAGAAGTTGCGGTAATATGTCGCAATGACAAGTGGCTAAGGCCTCCAATCAGATTGTCAGAAATCTCTTTGGTAATCTTGGCGTCTTTTAAATACATAAAATTTTCCTTGCATTCAAACATGGCAGTGTTCCAGCTAAAGCTAGCCCAGCTAAACTCACTATGAATTCCAAGTTTATATTGTCTAAGGCACCAGTGGTTAAGGCTCTGAAATATTCCGTAAGTCCCAAGCACTCGGTATCTTATGTAATGTTTCGCAAATTGATCCAGGTTATCCAGTTCATGCCATTCAAAAAAATCCACACACTTACTTTGCTCATCCTTAGTTATTTGTCTGCCATAAACAAAATCATAAAAGGTCTCTGGGAGTTTTGGCACTTTTGTAAGATCTGTGCAGCCAATATCGTGAGGAAAAAATATTGGAGTAACCTGTTGGAAGTAGATTTTGCTGTAGTGTGTAAAATATTTCTCGTTGCCAAGAGTATTAAAATGGTTTAGCATGCTGTCAAATGGTTCGGAAATAAAATTTTCCAAACTAACAGTACGAAATTTATTCCGCACGGAAATTGACAGATAATCATTGTTCCCCTTTGGAATAATGCTGACATTTTTAACCTCACGTTCTTTCAGTGCTTCAAGTAATAGATGAAGCGCAGTCTGACTAATCGCGTGCATAAAGACTGGGATTTGGGCAGAGGACTTAAGACTTAAATTACATTTATTACAGAGAAAGGAAATGGGGTTTTTAAGATTTGGATCAAGATACAATGGGTCACTGACGTAATGCGAATGATGCATTGTGACCCAGTTTTTCTCAGTGAAAGCCTCCCCACAAAGCTCACACCATTTTGCATTTGCCTTGTTCTCATAATCTGCCAATGTAGGTCGAAGTGGAAGACATTGCTTCTTTTGAGTTTCCATTAGCAAATCTGCACAGCTCAACAAATGAAAAAGAAACTGGTGAATACTCGATTCTCCAGTGAAAAAATGCTCATAAAGCAACTCTTCCTCTGGCCCTACCCCAATGATTCCGTATCCAATGGCCTTTACATCGGTAGCTTTTTTGTCTACCACTGTGGAAAGTACTTCTACGGCCATTTTATATGGAGCACTCATTGCATGACTGGTTGCATTAAAATGATAATGATCGGATACGGGAAAATCAAAGTTCATTTTACTTTTAATTTGGCATTCTTCTTTGTGCCGTTCGGTTACCTTTACGCTATAGAGGTTGCTGCAGAATTTGCAAAGTATGCGCTTGTACTTGCAACCATGAGCAAAAAAATGAGACGAATTGAATATTGAAACAAAGTGAGCAGGTGAGGAATGCTTCACTCGCTCCGATTTGCTCAAACTGGTTCGTTCTATCAGCAATAAATTTGCATGCTTATCGCTGTCCATCTGCGTCAGCCGTAATGGATAAACCTGTTGTTTCTTCTTATTGAACGAGTACACGTTGACGGAAATTTTAGTCTCAAACTCGAATTGATTAATGTCCTCGATGCTGACACTTTCCATGAAATGATCAATATTTAAAAGCTTGTTCTCCTTCACATGCGTCAGTACTCTGGCATATGTTGCCGGTTGCCGCATGCGTACCTTTAATTCTTTCCTCTTGTTTATTGGCAATTGAAAATAGGTCAAATTCGGATACTTCTCTAGTCTAAAGTGCTCCAAAAAAAGTTGATTAAGTATGCAGTATATGAAGCAGTTTGGCTGGGATTTGGTCTCGATGTTGATCAGCCCTTTTTTATTTCTAAGTTTTGAGGGTAATGGCAAATATGATCCGACAGTTGTCGTTTTGATTGATGCTATTGACAAAAAAATCGATTCAACTCGAACTATTTTATATCCGCTTCGCTCATTATTGAATAAATTAATCAATGCCGTGGAAAAATTTAAACAAAATTCTAGCACGCTGGTAATAAAATTTGGATGCGTACACTTGACATACGATGAATTAAAATATCTATTTACAATATTCTTGGATTTATTTTCCTGAAGTTTTAAATAAAATGTTAGTTTTGCCTTGACGTTCACAAACTCTGTAAGATAATCCTGTAATATAATGTGGAGATCCCTCGACACGTGGTCAAAAGCGTCCGAAAGTAAAAAGTAATTGTCAGTAAAAGAATATGTGTATGTAGCATGGCACCCCCTAAATGCCTTTTCTTTAATTGTCATATGCTCAGTGATTGGCTGAACTAGCCCATCGTTTCCTCCACCGGTCAAAGTGGCTGTTGAGCAAATTCTTGAGTGCCGATCCAGTCTTAAAAACGCTACTCCACAGCGGTCGCAAAGATGATCGTCCACATGGTCCAAAAGGGTTTTCACATTGTCCGTAATAAAAGTGCAGCTTAAAATGCCGCAGCGAAACTGAAAAAAACCATTAAAACGAAATAATGTTTAGTTTTAAACATGTTTAAAACGCAAAGTGGATGCAAGCAAGCTAACCCTTGCACTAGAGAATCCAGAAAAGGGCTGTATCCAACATAGTGACCTTCCCCCACAAGTGTATAAGCCAAAAACTTCCAAAATCGAAACGATTTAGAAAAAAAAACCGCTTTGTTTTTGTTTGGCATGCAAGCAAGCAACCCTTTACACGAATGAAAGTTTGAGAGCTATGGTTGTAAAGCATTACTCATAAGCAAGGTCTGTATGAGCCAAAAATATACAATATCGCAATATTTATAGTAAAAAAATATTACAATCCTGGTTATCTAAAAATGGATTTGGGCATTTAAGTAAATTAGGAAAATAAATTTTATTCAAGACTTTAAATTGTTTGATAGATGCAAGCAAACCAGGCCACGCTTTTTAAGCATTGTCACTACCGGGGACCCCCAGTAGATCTTGTAAGTCAATCTTGGATGAGCGGAAAATTACTAAATTCCCTACCTAAATGGCCAAAATTGCAATTTAAAAAAATACTTTGGATGCAAGCACAGCAAGATATAGCAAAATCAATATAAAAGTGCTATGCTCTCTTTGTACTAATAGAATCCTAAAGCTGTATGACCAAAAAAATGCAAAATCTCAAAGACAAACTAAAATGCTTACCTGTCTCTTTCGTAGCGTCATCTTGAATCTGGACATTCGTCAGACACCCAGTCCTCCTTTGGAAGATGATATTCCAATATATATTCAAAAATATGTTTGACTTTTTCTCGTACCTCTTCAAATCCATTCTGGGAATACATGTGTAACTCTAGCTTGTCATAGTCTCCTCGAATAATTTCCCAGAAGCATTTCAGGTTAAAAATGTCAGTATTTCGTCCTTCTCGCCTTAAAATATTGTAGAGGTGATGAATTTTTCTCCCCAACAATGGATTTTTTGCGCACTTTTTACAACGATACAAGTACCGTCTGGATTGAGTCTTGCAAAGTCTACACACAACGCCAAAACAATATCTACATACACGGTTAGAATGCCCTATAATTTGCATTTTAAAACTCGTAAAAATAAATGGAGGGATTTCAGCGTTCAAAAATGGATGCCAATTCGTCTTCTTCTTGACACAAAAGAAAAGTATTGGCTGACCAATACACTATATTGTCTAACATGGACAGTTCATTAGCAATATAAAGTTCGTGTAGAGGAATCTGTTTTAAGCCGCTGCGTAATAGTTTTGAAAAAAGACAGTTTGGCTTGGCAAGCCGCAGAGGATGTTTTTTACAAGTTGCACATCTTTTATTTAAAACTGGAACTTTGTTGGCTTTACTGCTGAGGTGGCAAAAAGCACAATAAAACGTGGTATCAAAGTCTGGTAGCTTCACCATTTTTTTTTGTTTTGATAATAGACACTGTCACAAATCATTTTTAGGCAAATTTTTTCGAAATCAAAAGTGTCCCAAGCGTTGTCCCAATTATGCGTGTCTTTCATTAATTTTGTGGCAAACGCATAGTAAACGTCGTGAAGTGAAGTGTGTTCGATTCCATAATGATGAAATTTTGCAAATAGGACGTTTGGTTTTGCCAGCCTAAGAGGTCGTTTGCGGCATAATTTACATGCTACACTCCACCAACTATTATTATCACACGAGTTACATATAGGAAACTGGCAAAATCTGCAGTTGTAGGTTTCATGTCCACGGGGCTCCTTCATCGTCAGGCGTTAGGTGCTCGTCAAGGCAAAACATGAAAAATTCCAATGTCATTGGAGGCACGCCGCTGCATATTCATATGCCTTTAAAGTTAAAAAAGCATATGAATCACCCTTAATTCTTTACTACACAAATAATCATTATATTACCTTTGCGTTTTTGGTGGTAAGCGGTTTTCCCTTGGTTTGGCCTTTGTTGGATGGGTCACTGTTGCCTTTGGTGGTTGGAGGATAGATTAGCTTATCCCCACAAATTCGCACATATTTCTTGTATGCCTTTGGATCTTCGCATTTCATGCACAAGTAAAAATACAAATGAAATATAGGTTGTTCCACCAATGTACTAAAAACCCTCCCGCACTGATGGCAGTCTACCAAATGATTGTTTTCCATTTTGCCAATTTGCTCTTAAGAAGGGTGATGATCGGAAACGTTTTTGCAAACTGGCAGGACTTGCCAAAAATTTCCTTTTTATAATGCTTACCTTAACTGGATTTGAAATTGACCGTTTTTGTAGAAAGGTGTTAAAATAACATATGCAATTACCGAAGAAATAAAAACGGTTGAAAATGTACATTTTATTTGTTTATTTATTAATGGGAAGCATCCAATTATTTTCAACATTTATGACGGTTACAATTTATACTTTGAATAGATGAGAAATGGAACCAAAATCGTTAGCCATTTACCAAGAAAATCAACGGTTAAACCGAAAATTTAAAAAAATAATAAGACAAGTTGTTGTTGCTATAATGTCTCCACTCATTCCGTAAAAAGTTAGCCCTTATAAGCTTTTCATTTCCAAATGGATACCGAGTTGTGATACATCGTTTCATGTAATCTTTTATGTAATGCTCACCAGCATTATCCGGAATTTCCTTTGGCAAGCTGACACCATCAAAATCAAAAATTAATTTTTCACTTTCATCTCTGAAAAAAATACCATCTGGCACGAATGCAGCATACTCTCTATCTAGGGTTTTTCCATCCTCAACCATGAGCTTTCCTGGACTCCAACGCGAAAACACTGCTGAAGATGGATATCGGCTTTCGTCAAACAAGACTGATTCCAAGCTGTTTGATCTCATTATTGCGATTGAAAAGAGATTAGAAAAAGAATCACGAAAAATTGAAAAGATTTCCTCCTGGATTTTGTTTGTTTTCACCCCCAGTATAGCTGTAGAAAGTCCAATATTGGATCGGTTGCATGATCCCCCGTGTGGACAAGGTCTGGTGAGAACTTGACCATCATCAAAAGACTCTGATGAATTGCCCGTGAGAACAGCAACATCAGAATGACAAACCTGAAATCCACTATAAAAAACGAGAAATTTTAAGCATATGATAAAAGAAAGAGTTATATATATTGAATATTACCAGCATCGTTGCCCGTCAACTTTCCGGTCGCTAACAGTTTCTCCATAGAAAGCTCGAGGCCGGAGGCTGTTCAGCTCCTCTCTTGTTATTTTTCCTTCAATAACCATTTGTCCCAGGGCAAAGTCAATTTCGGCATTTTCATTTCGGCATGGTCGATGATCACATAGGGCAGTGAAAATTACTTTTGTTTCGCCATAATCAATGCCTTCAATTGGAAAAAGGCCACTATAACATTCGGTTTCTTTCTGCTTCCTGACTAGTTTAAAGCCACAGCAAAAATGTTGTCTGGTTTGAGGGTTAATTTTTCGAAATTCTTTACGTAGCTCGCTCCAAAACTGGGCTTTGCTGGGAGTCATGCATAATAACAACAAAAGGTTTAAAAAAATCATTTTCAGACTTCGCTAATGGGAGGAAGGAGGTATTCTAGAGGATGATCCGTACACTCGATTACTATACTTGAAAGTGACGGTGATCTCGACAAACCCACATATATTCTCTTGTCGTACGGAAACAGTTTATCGAGACAGCACTGGCTCTTAACGAGAGTAAAACCTTGGCATTTAAAAAATGAGCTAGCATAATAGTTGACGAGAGGAAGGTGCCTGACAGTCAAATATTGATTGTAATGTGTGCAAAATAACTTGTCCGTTAAAACGCAGATTGGGACATGATTGGGTGTATCCGGTAACGGTATCCCAGTAAATGTATCAATGGAAACAACGACAAAAGCTGGCAGCTTGTCATTTCCATAATATACTACATCAACAATAGTACAAGTAGTACCATTTGTTATTCCTAGCTTTACTGATAAATTTCTAGTTATTGCGGCAATTATATCTTTACCAACCCAAACGTGTTTAAACTCCTTCATGCACGTGTCGCATACAAAGGGTTTCATTTCGGGTTGAACTTTTCTAACAGGTTTTCCAAGCGATAGGATATGAGTTGTGTTAAAACAATCAATTTGTCTATTAGAGCTATAAATATGAATAACGTTCTTGTATTCCTCTCGCTCCAAATCGGAAATGTTTTCAACTAGGCGAGTTGATAATTGATTCAAATCTTCACGCGTCACCCTTCGACTTTTTATTCTTGCCAAAATATTGGCATATGCAATGTCCTCGGACTGTCTCACAGATTCGTGAAGGGTGAGATTATTTTGACATGATTGAAAAAGTGTTATTGCTTCTCGAGCAATAGGATCAAAAACCAGTTCTGGACTTTTTGTCAAAACTACATCTTTCACAGGATTTAATTGGGAAAAATCGCACAGATAGAGCATTGATATTCCACCAAATGGGAGCTCATTATTTTTTATCTTCATCAGCCTCCTTGATAAAATTCCGAGCATGCGGCCTCCAATCAGCCTAAAAAATAAAAACAAGCTTTATCAATTTAATTAATCAATGCTAAAATCAATTGCGTGTTAGAAACTTACGACACTTCATCCAGAATGATCCAGTTGATTGGCTTCATTTCTTTCAAAACCCGTTTGGAGATTGGGAGATTAATCATTGTCTCAGCTCTCCTGTTGACTTCATACAAACCCAACGCGTAGTGCATTGTGTGTGTATTGAGTTCGGAAGCCAGCTTGCCAGTAAATGTCAGTGCGACGTAGCCTAGATTTTTTTTAGGAAGCTCAGCAGCAAATATTCGCGACATGTAAGATTTACCTGAAAAAAAATAACATCCAATTAAAACCAACTCGTTATTGACAATCGTAGTGTTAAGGGTACTTACCAAAACCAGCAGCAGCTTCCAGCTTGATAAATTGTTGGGACATTTTTGATTCATTAATTATAATAATCATTTTCTCGAGGCAATCTCGTTGTCCTGAATTAAGAAACAGGTAGTTTGCCTGCTCGTGCAGCTGCTTTCGCCGTTTGCAAAAATTCAAGTTTTGCAATTTGAGATAGTTTTGATAATGTAAAATTGGAAGAGGGTAAGCCTGACGAGCTCGCCAGTCTACCCTTTTTGAGGTGAGCTCCATTGTAGTATAAAAAGCAACACAAAATTGGCAAAAGTTGCTTGTCTCAAACTGATCTCTCAACTGCTCTGATCTCCACAAACTTCATCATGTCAACTTCGTCCAGAACCTCCAGAAAACGTAAGTAAATTTCCGTATATCTACATAACTTCCTATTTTCTATTTTGTTTCAGGCTAACTCAAGTAATTTTCTACGTTATTAAATGCATTTATTTTCCTATTTCCTAGCAGGTGTGCTCCAGACCATAGACGTCATGGACTCCTCAGGAAGAACACCTCCACTTAAACGGCTTGCACCATATCGATTTTTCTCATCCCCACCTGCCTCGCCCTATGAAGACGAGTACGACGCCGGCGGTGAAGCTTCATCATGCAGCTTTAACATCGTTACTTCTACTCCTTTGCCGAAAAAAACCAAAGATGCTTCCTCTGCAATTTCCCGTTCAGAAATGAAGAAATTTTTGGATGGATTAAAGGAGTACACCGAGAGCGACTTCTTAGAGGTGAGGCATACAACTAATTTTTAATGGCCATGATTTAAAACTGAGGAATAAAGTAAACTTATTATAAATTCCCTTTTCTTTTTTGTTCCCAGACTGCACCTGAACGGAACCCCAACTTCTTCCGCTCGTGGGACACCAAACATCTCGGTTCTCAATATTCTGTAAGGATTTATAGAGATTGGGTGTATATTCGAAAACATAACGGGGAGCGCCAAAAAGACAGCATTATCAAGTTCCCCGCCCCGGACCTCGAGCGTTTCCTTTGCAGTGTACTTATCCCGTTATACCAAAGTGTGCAAAAAACGTCACCCCAGAAGCTTTTCAAAGAAACGTATACCCAGAACTACAAAATCCCAGAGTTCTGGTCCGATTCTCTTGTGAAGGACTCTCCCCGCGGTGATGTGAAAATACGCCCCTTCTTAAACGGAATGAGCACTGATGCAAAATCTGTCCATATAAGGATGTGGCAACCAACGGAACAGTTTATAGTTACCAACAAGGAGAACGATAAGACCCCCTGGTTTGGTGGGTGGATCTTTTTTTTTAAATAATTTTTTTTAATATAACAGTAATTTTGACAAATAATTAATTTTTTTATTTATTTTAGGTCCGGCTATGAACATGACGTTAAGCAATTACTTGGGAATTCTCGATTTGCTGGGAATGGCACTGGACCAATACTTGGAACCAGACAGCGAGGGGGTTGGTGCGAGGCAAGCCTCTACGCAATAGGATGTGTTTTTTTGGTTATATCTTTTGTATAGTCAACATTTTTGTACAGTAGCAGGGTGTGAGTTTAGAAGGTATTAAACAAAAATGGAAAAAAAATATTAAAGATAAAACATACAAAAAAATTGCATACTATAAAATTGTAAATTTTTATAAAGTTATCAAAATTATTAATTGGTTGTAAAAAATAAAAACCCGGGTAATTGGCAACTCGTTTCTAGTCTTCTACACTTTGTTGCACCACACTACAATTTGCAATTTGCACGGCGATAAAATAATGCCTCACAAGGATTTTCGTGCCCATATGAAGGGCTTAGCATTGCAAATGAATAATCGGTCACAGAAAACGCCGTTGCTGGTAACACATAAACAAACAATCTGGCACGGCACACCTGTCTCGGGAGTAGTTCTTGGGGTGTCTCTTTCTTGGCCTTAAAAATCAATTAAAAGCGTATAAATTAGTATTGTCACTCAATATTTTATATCTAACAAAGAAAAGTGAAAAACTCACATTAGTGCAATTGAATTCCGTGTTGATGTTTGCAAACAAAAGAGTTTGCCTCCGTCTGTGTTCCCTTTTTAAAAAATATGGAAACCTCGGCCGCTTCATTTTTATGCAGTATTTTTTTCGAAACGCCAAACGGGAGCACAAAAATTCGTTAGATCTGGCTGGGTTTAGCATAAGAAATGCACGGTCCAATTCCATGTATTTATCAAGAGAAAGTTTTTTCGTCATGGCGTCCAAAGAACAGAGAGTCCTCAGATACAGTTCTTCAACTGGCATCAAATCCTACGTAAAAAAAGATATTTTTTTCTAACAGTACATTTTTTCAATTAAAAATGAAATACGTCTACCATACCCCATCATCGCATTCTTTGGTTGAAACTCGCATAAACAAATCGCGAGATGCAAAATTGAAGGGGGAGTCGGATTTGCTTGGTAATAGGGAAGTTGCAAATGTCTTGCTGACAGACTCATTGAAAATGCATTCTGTTTTTTTACATCCTTGTTTTTTTTTGCTGGAGTGACAACAGGCTTCATGATTTTAGGTGGAGGAGGGGGAATTGTTGTAGACACATTTTGGCTGCTCTGATCCAGGATTGATGTAACGGAAGATGAAGTGTAATGACTTGTTGGTAAAGCCAAATAAACTTTTGAAGTGGTTGTTGATACCACTGTGCTGGTAGATTGAGTTGTTGTAGAAATTGGACCAGAAGTTGACACTGGTTGATAAGTTGTGAGCGGTGGAGTTGTCGTTGGCACCGAGCTGGAGGGAATAGTTTGGGGAATTTTTTCTGTTGGCTTCGAAGTCGTTGCGGGTCTACTGCTGGAAGGTGGAGGCCTTGTGGCCTTGGTTGTCATCTTAAAAGTTGAAGCCATTGTTGTTGGAGTTGGAGTTGTAGTCGTGGAAATGCTTCTTGTGGAACTGATCGTTGTCACTTTTGTTGGTTCCGGTAACAAGGGTAACAGCAAGGGGGCTCGATATTTAACTGGGGCTTCGGTTGTGCGTTTTAAATTCCACCCTAGGACGTTTTTAAAATTTAAACCCCTTAATTGTTTGCATAAAGTTTATTATTGTAGTCGCAAAATATAGAGTTTTTACTAAATGTATTTATATTTACCTGCTGCGATAATTGACAGTGAGCTGCAATGTTTCTCCCGTTTCGCAGTCCCAATTACATTTTTGCCAATAATGGTTCCCTTTCCACAAATGCTAGTTTTGTTAGTCAACAGAGTAAACTGACAAGAATTTAAAACGCACAATTTACATTGTGCAAAATCTTTGCATGCAATGGCAACTTGCATGACCATCAAAACCACAAAAAATGCAATAAATTTCATTTTGGATTATTGTAAATAGTTAAAAATTAAAATAAAAGTCCATCAAAAAGTAAATTTCTTGTTTCTGCAAAATGGCTACAAGATGTTTTTGTCTTATTTTAGCAAGTGAAAGTAAAGAGTAAGGGATATTCGAACATTTTTCTCTTGTCCGTATTAGGGGTGAAATTTGTATATTGGATATAATCATTCCAATCATATCACTTATCGGCAATCTCTTTAGCCGAAAGTATCCGAAGCAACGCCTGAATACAATATTACATAAGCATTTTAACAAACCTACACTTCCGATAGTTATATATGATCTTACCAGTGATTTGAGTTTAAGCAATCGTCTTTGTTCCAAGTAGAAGCATGCATGAATCGGAATACGCTGCTTCACATGCCTGCTTGTCGATGTTTAAGTAGAGCGTGCACATCGTCGGTCCAATAAGAATAATTTTCGTGCAAAATACCAAAAAGGTTCACATTCTCCTCAATAACTCGAAACAAGGATGCGAGCAATAAAGTCATGTAAATATTTGATGACTACACTACCATGGTAACACATTTACGTTATTAGTATATGGCTGTATGAGCTCAAATTGGAATTGGCTACGAATTTTATCTGAAAATATATTTTTGAATCAAGTTAACTTTCATGCTTAATAACTTGGAATTAGGGATGCGAGCAATTAAGCCATGTGAATATTTATTGACTACACTACTATGGCAACATTTATACGTTGTTACTATATAGCTGTATGAGCCTTAAAAAAATTGGCAACGAATTTTATCTGAAAATATATTTGTGAGTCAAGTCAACATGTTTGCTTAATAACTTGGAATTAAGGATGCGAGCATTATAGTGCTGTATATATTTGGTGACTACACTACCATGGCAATCTATATACGTTGCTAGTATATGGCTGTATGAGCCCAAAAAAAATTGGCAACGAATTTTATTTGAAAATAAATTTGCGAGTCAAGTCAACATTTTTGCTTAATAACTTGGAATTAAGGATGCGAGCATTACAGTGCTGTATATATTTGATGACTACACTTCCATAGCAACACATATACTTTATTTATATATGTCTGTATGAGTATGTATGTATGTAGTCTGTATGTTCTTATCGAGCCTTAACGAGTGCTTACTGAGATTTAGTATGGAATCGGTAATAAGATGGCTTTGTCCTTGAGTGGTGCTGGACACTTGTTGTGTGTAGCTAAACATAGTACTAATACAAATGACTCCCGGCATACCTACACACACTCACTCATATAACTGTTCGTGCCAGTTTTTTACCATTGCATTTCCATCATCATATCATATCCATTCATATAAAGACTTGAGTTGTTGTTGTTGCTGCTTCTTCTTATTTCCTCCCTTCTTGTCTCCCGCTTGCAAAAATGTTGCAGGAAATATTGGTAAGTGTCGGGATTTAAAATAAAAATATTATGCAATAAATAAACACAAATGATAGGGCTACATTTTAAATGTGATTGTTTTTAATTATCAGTGCTATACATTCATCGAATGTTTTTCTTGCGTATCGCAAGGCAGTTGGTATGTGTGGGGCGGAGATTATCCCGAGCCAACATGCATTCATTTTTTGGACGTAACTGGAAGTCCAGAGTTTTCTGTTGAAGGGGATGCTGCCAAAAACCTATGCTCCAAAGCACCCTCTCCTCCAACTCATTCAACAACTCCATTTCCACTTCCTAATCTACCGGAACCTCCATTACAAAGTTCCTCTTCCACTCCATTTCCAACATTTGCTTCATTTCAAGCAACAACAATACCAACAACAATAAAAAATTATATAGGTAAATATAAATATTTGTAAACTGTGTGAATACTCTTCACTTTATTGCGTCAGTTACATCAAAATTTAGTAATTTCAGGCACGCTACTTCATATTTACAAATGAAATTTTTTGTTTCAGTTACCCAAGCTCAAATCGAGACCAATAAAATCCTGGCAGAGTTTAATGGTCTCTTTGGAGTCGCGCTTTTCTCACTTGTGAGTTCATTGTTGTGTTGGTTTTTTGGGGAGGATTTGAACACGATTAAGAGGAGAATGCGAAGTTGTTGTCGTCTTCCCGTTTCCGCCCCTTCATCTCCTCAAACTCCTCCAATTCGTCGAGCTCGGTCTTCCAGAGATTTTCGGGGAAGAGCTCCCTCACCAGATCCACAAAGAACCGTGGTTGCGCAGGAGCAAGGGATTGCCGAGAGCCGGCTTGATAGTGTAATGAGAATGGTGGGGTTGAGAAGAGGGGAGGGGATAGACCGATATCAAGATGCTGGTCCCAGCACGCCAGATAGGAGGAGGCTCGAGAGGGTGGATGAGGGGAACGGTGGTGATGTTGATAATGATGTTGAAAGTGTTTTGGGTCGAAGGGAAAGGGCAGGGAGCGTGTCAAGTTTTGTGGGAAGTGAGAGTGGGAGAATGGAAAGGGCTGCTAGTGTGTTGAGTGATGATGGGAGCGTTATGGGTAGGGAAAGCAGAGCGGGTAGCGTAGTGGGTCGAGGGAGTAGGGGCAGCAGCGTGATGAGATTTTTGGGGTTTGGTGGGGAGGAGGAGGTTGCCGATGCCGTTGTAGTAGATATGGGTGGGGAGAATAGAGAAGAGCAGCAGCAACACATAGGTTACTTTCGCCGCTTATCTCATAAATTAGAAAAGGCTGTGGGAGCTGCAAAAATTCCACAGATATATCAGGTGTCTTATCATCGGGAAAGCTCACCTAATCCATCTGAGGAAGATTGCAGCTTTCACAGTGTCCAAAATGTATAAGTACATAATATTAATATAGCTGGAAGATAAAGTGTGTGCTCGTTTTATTTGAATGTATAGGAGCATTGCTCAGTTTCTTTCAAGTTAGGCAGCACACATTTTATAATTCAGAAATTAGAATAGCATAATTAAGGTATTATTATTATAAAATAGGTTTAAGACGAGGAACCAGAGATAGAAACCGTCCAATAAGATACCCAGAGCTTGCTCAGCTTGATTTATTCCATACCTGATGTGATAATGATATAATGTGTATGCTGTAATATGATAATGGCCATGATATAATGTAATGATGAGTACAATATGAAAAACAAATGGTGTTCAATGATTGACTGATTAGAATTAAAAAAGACATTTTTGTACATACCTACACATACTTTTTTATTTCACCGCATTTCTTCATCTAAAAAGCACGCAAATCCTTCGACACTTTACCAGCGCCTTTCTCATCGCTTGCGTAATACTCAACTACAATAATTGAACCCTTAAACCTAATCAATGGAGCCCATTATCAATATTTTATCTTCTACTCTTGTACCTTACAGTGGTGACGTAGCGAGTACAGCATCAATCTGTATTTCGTTTACAATACGGGGTGTCCTTTCGAAACCCAGCTCGAAAAAAAATAATGCGTATGGTAATTTCTGTAGAGTATCGAGTTAGTTTTCACTATTCATTTGTAGTTCTGATATTCAAA
>JAQGAG010000058.1:0-30115 GCA_034696835.1 Lepidocyrtus lignorum
ACGGACGGACAGACGGACGAAACAGCTGATTCTTAAAAAATTCAACATTCTCACTAATACTTCTTCAAAGTATGTAAAAACCAGCGATGTTATCTATCCATGTCGACCATGTGCCATACTGCCATGTTACATCATATCTACTATCTACATTGTGGAGTTATATAATTGAGGAGGTACATATATTATGAGGACGGAACGGGTGACCGTGAATGTGAATGCATAAGAATTGCTTTGGATGCTAAGGAACGCATAGCGAAATACACATGGATTTTAGCATGGCATGGCGCTATAGAATTGACTGGAAAGTTTGCATTTTGTTTGCTGCTGCTTGGCCTGTTGGATTACTTGAGTTGGTGACAGTGTGCTTGGTGTTAGCTGTTGTGTGAATTCTCGCATCCTGTATCCTGTCTCTCTGTTTGACTTGCAAAATTGTACACTCTAAATAATTAATATTTGTAGTTTTCCTCCCGTTTCTATTTCACAAGAGTCAATTAACACTGGTCATCTCATCAGTTATTTGAATTTGAACATATTCCGTTAAACTTTTTGCAGCTCTTTAAATTGTTCGTCATTGAATGAAGTGGAGGATCGCGATTAAGGTCATCTTATTCTGAAGCCTGTCTGCCGGCGTGGGTTTTATTTGTAAGTGAATTGTACAATCTTCCAGTTTGGTTAACCAGTAACAATCCAGGCTAATCCTTTGAAACTGATAAATGTGGTAGATAAAGTCAAATAATTTTATGATAAGATAAATTTGAAATCCAGTTTGTTTAAGGATCGGGAACATGATTGCTTTGGATTTTTAGGCTAAATTCACCAGTTTTAATTAATTATTATGTTAAACATCTAATTTTATTGTTATAACTTTCATTTTCAGTTGTTTGAAGTCAGCAAGGCAGCTTTCTTGTGAACAGATATTCAATATCTAAACTTTCTCGGAAGAACAATTTTTGTGATGGCTCCAATGATATTGGGTTACTGGGACATTCGTGGGGTAAGTTTAATATATCATGAGTCGGATGCCTCAAACATGGATTGATCGGTTGTGGATAATTCGTTGTATATGATGCAGTTTTTTAATATTGATTCAATTTAATTTAGCTTGCCCAGCCCATCAGGCTTCTCCTTGAGTTCACCGGGGAAGAATGGGAAGACAAGCTGTACTCTTGCGGTCCACCTCCTAATTACGATAAGACCTGCTGGTTCAGTATTAAGGAGACGCTGGGATTTGACTTTCCCAACGTAAGCAATTTGATTTGATTCAATACAGGATTTTTTTCCACAACTTGGCTAATGAACTACAAAATATGCATGTTAGGCTAACTATACATTGGTCCGTTTTTTAACGAATGCGTCATCAATCATTATTTTTGTTTCAGCTTCCTTATTTGATTCATGGGGATGTGAAGATTACGCAAACCCAAGCAATTCTCCGCTACATTGCAAGGAAGTACGGCTTGGTTGGAAACACCGAGGAGGAACAAATCCGTGTTGACATGATCCAGGCAGAGTGGGCGGACTTTCAGAGTGCGTTTACCGGCATGTGCTATTCTCCTGATTTTGTACGTTCGATTATAAATACTCAAGCCACCTTATTACGATAAAGCAATGGTGCCATTACATTGCTCTTTACATATTAAAAAGCAATTACCTGATCATGATCAAGATTTGCAATTATTCTCATGTCAATTTAGGCTGACAAAAAGGATGGTTATTTGACCGGAGTTCTTCCCAAGAAGCTTGAGCGCTTGTCTAACTTTCTTGGAGATCGTCCCTTTTTCGCCGGGAACAATGTGAGTTTTTTGTATTATGTTTGATACGATACATGTATGAAAAATTACGTATATAACATTTCCTTTTATTATTAGAAGTTATGTGTACTAACACAATGTGTAATTACTTACATCCTACTTTACAGGTTACCTTCGTCGATTTTCTGATGTACGAGTCACTTGACCAGCATAAGATGTTGGAGCCAACTTGTCTGAAGAACTCAAAAAATCTAGAGGGGTTCGTTGAGCGAATTGCAAAGCAGGAGAAAATCGCTGCCTTCTTGAAATCTCCAAAATACATCAATTATCCATTGAACAATAAAATGGCGTCTTTCGGTGGGTAATAAATACAGTAAATAAATGCTACTTTGTTTCACAAGCCACTTCAAAGTATTATTGTATTTGTATGAATTAAAAATTTGAGCAAAAAATGAATAAAATATTGTTGTTAATTAAAATACAAAGTTCGTTTTAGACTAGAAAATAATAATTTATTTATTTGAACATTTCTTCCAATCTCTCTTGCATATCATATTCTTGTAATTTACTGACTACGTCGTGGAAGGCCTCACCTCCTTCCAATACCTGTTTTAAATTATAAATCGTGAACCCAATCCTATGATCTGTCACCCTATCCTGAATGTAATTATATGTTCTAATTTTCTCATTCCTCCCTCCTAAACCTACTTGAAGTTTCCGGGATGTCTTGTATTTGGCAGCTTGCTTATCTACTTCACGTTGATATAACTTTGCTCGCAGGTTTTTCATAGCTAATGTCCTATTTTTAATCTGGGATCTTTCTACCTGACACTCAACAGCAATTCCAGAAGGCAAGTGTGTAATCCGAACTGCCGACTCGGTTGTGTTTACATGTTGACCTCCCGCACCGGAAGCACGCTTTGTGTCAATTTTAAGGTCTTGTGGGTTGATCTCCACGTCTATGTCTTTCGGCATTGGAAGAACCGAAACAGTGGACGCGGAAGTGTGAATACGACCAGACTTCTCAGTTTTGGGGACACGTTGAACTCGATGAACCCCTCCTTCGAACTTAAGTATTTTGTATGCTAAAGGACCCGTGATTGCGAGTGAGCCGTGACGAAGCCCTCCTATTAAAATACAAAGAAAACGACGAATAGTTAGTTATTTCTTTCCAACTTTCTTTGGTCGAATAGTTTTTCATAATATCCAATGCAAACCTAGTTCGGTGTCATCCCTTCCTACTTCCTCGCATTGCCAACCCATACTCATCGAGTAGCTTGAGTACATATCTAGTAGTTCGCTCGTGAACAGCATAGCTTCCTGTCCACCCACACCTGCGGAGACCTCAAGTATGACTTCAGTACAACTATCCATCTTATCGGGCTCCACAACCAGACTAAAAAACTAGTTGAAAAAACACAGGGTTGTCTCTATTATTATTTCTCTGATAACATATTATTGACTTTTCTAATCAGTAATCAGGGATTGGTCAAATCGAACAAAAGCATTGTTTGATATGTTTTACCTCTCTTTCCAACTCTGCAAGCACTTTTTTGACTTTCTCCGCATCTGCCTCAGCTATCTCCTTCAAGTCTGCATTGTCTAATAAAAACACATATTTAGCATATAATCTAATCTCGTTCCTGTTATAAACGCTTTGTGTATAGGAAATGACAATATAAATCAGTTGACTAGTACCTTTACCCATCGTGAGTAATTCTTTAACCTCATTTTGTTTCTCGATGATGGTTCTCACAACGTGGTTCATCTCAGCATCCTTTGGCCTGGCATTCTCATGCAACCGTTGCAACAACTTTTGAACCGAAGGATGACTTAACGAAAGGGCTGCGTTGCTGAAACAAAATGATGAAGTTGAAAGGGAAGTTGATAAAGACGGAAGGTAACAGGATCTCTTATAGTGTGAAGGAAGTTTGGAAAAATTGACCATCAAGGGAGGAGGTGGTTTACTCAGAAATGTTAGAATGAGCTTTGAAGCCATAACGGACGTCAGTTAAAATGTACAGCTTTGGAATTTGGATGAGTACAAATAATGGGAACACGTCCCCAAATAAATTACACTGAAGATGTTTTATTTTTAACTTTCTGAAAAAAAGAAGAAAAAAAAATTTTATTGATTAAAATTAAAAATGTCAAGTCCTTAAAATAAAATGTACATCGATATATCTTACATTATAATACAAATCTTATACATTGTCATTTAACGTTTAAAACAAAATCCAGTTTAAGATGCTCGCTTTTAGTTTTAATTCGTCTTTAGTAAATACAGCTTAAAAATAATACACACCGAAATTATACATCGAAAGTCAAAAGTATAAACTACAAAACATGTACTTCTAATTTCTACGAAGTCTAAATAATGTAAGTACCGCTACGCTAGATAACTCTTGCACTGACCACACGCCTTTAAGCATACATAGCTTCCTTAACTAAAAGTAAGGTTCGAAATTCTGCATTGAATCGGTTGAGATACATATCCAAACCCCAAAATAAAACTGCTAAATAAGTATGTTATGTAAACTTACAATATAACCGTCACAATAACAAATATAATAAAATATTGTACCTAATCATATTAACATCGTATTTCTATCGTATATGTACACCTGTCCCATTTTTGCATTAAAAAAGTTACGTGTACAACACAGATTCACCTTTTTATTTCATCCCCTTTTTATATCGTTTCTAAAAGGGATAAAATCAACTAAATTACTGAATATTCTTACTTTTTCTTCATCTAAATACGTATTATCAATACGATTTAATCAGCACATTCCCGAAAAAAAATATTTCGATAAAATCAAATTGTCATATTAAAATATAAAATTTTGTTAATCAGTATCAGAGGAATTCTAAATACCAACCAATCCGTATCTCTTCAAGTTCAGTACTATCCGTTATAAATTATTTATGCATATCAGTATCACTATTTTCAGAAATCACATGGGTTCTAATCAGACGAGACTCATCAACATTATGAAATTTGAAATATGAATCAAATACCTTAATACAACATTCATAAAAATCATTACATACCTATTATAAGATTAAAAATATTATCAACCTAACCTTACATATTAAAGTGAAAGCAATGCTTTATATTCCAAGTTTTACTCCCACTTTGTAAGTATTTAAATCAGTTTGTTACTGATACTAGTCTAACTTTTAAAAGTAGCTATACACTATACAAATACCACAAAGAGATTTTTAGATTTTACAGGAATTTTAAGCATTCTATCGTACTATAGTAGGTATATATATGCGTAGAATCATCACAACTTTTTCAAGAAATCAGCTAACTCTGGGGTAAGCTATGGCTATATGGCATATAAACACTAATAGGAATGCAACATCTTAATTAACTTTCTATACTTTTAACAAATGGATGAACTAAAGTGGCAACTTGCCTTGCCAGTGCACACTTCTCAGTCCAAGTCTACGTCGGATTGTTTCCATTTTCATCATTCCCCCCGTCGTCACCATGAGTCTTATTACATCCACTCCGGAGCCTTGCATCAGGTTCAGTTGGGCGCCCGCGACCACGTCCTCGCCCTCGGCTGCCTCTAGGCCGCCCTCTCCCACGTCCTCGACCATCGCCATTTCCGAAAACGATGCTTTCGCGTGAATTTCCCGTTTCAACGGCCATCCGTTCCACTACTGCAGCTACTTGTGGGCTTCGTTCGGCATTCCAATTATCAGCTTGTCGCACCGGAAAATTTTGCGGATCATGATCTTCGATATATGTATCAACCTTTACACCTCCTGGAACCTCTTTCTTCCTACTGGCAACGACGATTGTTTGAGGTTCAAAATGCTGCTGCATTTGACGCAGTAAATTGTCATTGTACATCTCCTGTATTCCTCCTGGTGCAGTTTCTTCCACGCTCAATTTGATTTTTTTCTTTGCAATTGCATGCTGAGGGAGATAAGTCCGCTTGTTGGAATCATCCTTCATCCGGGGCATCAGAAGGGATGTACTGGAGCATGGCTGCTCCCCATCATCAACAAATCTTACTTTTTTCTCTCGATTGACTATTAGCCGAGATGTACTTCCAGCGATATCCACTTTGGACTTTGGAACAACGACTGCTGCTACCGGATGAGGTGAAGGGTTGGCTGCTGGAGAAAGTAAGCCAATCGTTTCATTTGTAGTCTCATACATGTCCAACCTGGGAGGATTCTTTACGGGGCTTTGCTGCTGTGTCTCCCGATTCATTGCAGGCTCCAAGTGCGGCATTGGTGTTTGACAGGGTGGCAATACGGTTTTCTTCCTAGGAGGACCGCAGGTTGGTTGTGATATTACTGCAATTCCAGTTCTGTTATCGAAGTTGGGTGGAATAAAGGTCTGGTGAGATTCTGGATCCTCCTGTTGAATGTACGTATTATTATCAGGCGGTGGTGTTTCTGATTGTGAAAAGGTGGAAGCAACAGTGGATGATTCAATATCAATTACACAGGGATCGGACTGGCGTGAGTGGCGTGTCGGGAGTCGTATGATTTTGGATTTGCTTTTTACAGCCTCTTTCACCGATTCAAGTGGAATAACATCATTCATGACAAGTGATTTAAATGACTCATCTCTAAGTAGAGACGGAGAAGCAGATCTTGTTGATTTATCATCACCATCCACGACGATAATTTCGTTTTGGCCTTGTTCTGCCAGAACCTTTTCAATTATCATTTTCTCTTCTTCCTTTTTCTCCGCTTCTATTTGATCTGCATGAATTAATGCAAAAGCAGGGTGCAGCATCCGGATTCTTTTTGGGTTATTCACTAGATTATGGACTCTAACAACCTCTGTAGGGTTTTCTGGATGGTAAGTGTAATTAGATTGATAGGATCCATAAAATGAAGTTGTTTGCCTCAGCTGCTTTCGAATGAAATCGTTTGGGATCTCCTCCTCCATCCATGTACTATTGACCCTATTAACTTCTGGGGGTAGCATCAACACGGAAGATTCTTTACTCTCTAAGATCTCTGGGGGCTCAGATTTGATGGGGTTCATCCCCAGAGCATCCTCCTCTATTTCATAGTAGAAGAACGAGTTCATATTGTAAGAGATTCCAAGATCCTTCATAAGATCCCACATTAAAGTCATATGATCTTTATTACAGGCTGTGACTTGACCGGTGTGCAGCAATTCCACAAGCAAAGCTATTATCTGCACGGTATAGTTAGGAACAATCACGCAGTCACAAGCTTCTGGGCCCTTTAATTGTTCCCGAATAATTGGCGAAAAATGACTAATCATATACTTCATCACACCTACCGGATGCGCAGGCCCCTCTGCTCCAACCAGAAATATTACGCTGTGTACATAACCTTTCGAGTGAGCATCATGAAATAGGAAATATGCTAGATCTTTGGCATATTTTGCATCGTCAACGGGAACTGTTATGTTGATTTCGTTTGTTCGGTCACTATTTTTCAAAGCTCGGCCTTCAGCTTTATGAAGTTCTGCAAATGGTGAAATGGGAATTTGATTGTTGCAAGCCTTTGGCTTTTTATTGGGTTTAATGTTGAAATACGGACCTCCAGGATTTTCCGATGTGCTTTCATCATTTATCTCCACTACTTCATGTTTAACCTCTGCTTCCTCCTGGGGTACATCATGATCATTTCCTTTGTCCGATCCTGCGTCTGACACAATCGACTCAATGTCGCTCAATGGTGGTGAAGGGTATGATTTTGGGGGCTTCATGATAACGTACCGGCCTGACTCTGGTGACGGGAGCTGTGGCGGATGCATTGTGGGGGGATATTGTGTCCGATGATGATGATGGGCAGAAAAATTGTTCAGAATCTTGTCGCTTTCACCGTTGGAAGCCATCCTCTACTTTATAAATATTTTATACCCTCTATACTCTCTTCGATTCTGTCGCATGCATGTGATTTTGTTGTTATTCAAATGAGTCAGTGCAGTTTGCAGTTTTACATCTACATTTATCGTTTTGTTTTACGCTTGACTATAATATGTACTCCGACCAGAACCGGAAGAAATGCTCAATAGGCTTTCCTATTGTTGCTGCTCCATCGTCTTCAAAGAATGATGAGCTACAAAAATAATTTAATACTAAATTAACTTTCTGTTTGATCTTAACAATATACTTATTCTATTCGATACCATATTTAGCTATTTTATTTACAGCGGGATTTGCTTATTCGTTTCAGAAAACAGCGATACGTAATAGTAATAATTTAAATCAATCAGGTGGAAGATGGAAATGAGAACATACATACCTACATGCTTAACAGTCTTTCGATTTGTCAAGCTACTTATTGTTTTTTATGTACAGTTAATCAATCAATCTGTCAAGCATACATAATATGGAGAGCCAGAGCGAAGACAATAAAAGCTTTTGAGCCATCTTAAACTTGATACAATACACACAAGGCAATAAAGACAATTGTAATTACAGCTAATGATAGACTAGAGACAAAATTACTTCTTACAGAAATATGATAATAACATGAAATTGATATTCACCTTTCAATATGCACCAATCAAGGCAAGGGTTCCGACTAACGAGCTCAATTCCAGTTCCACGTTGTCACTTGTTGACATGCCACGGTTCGGTTGGGTCCGAAAGAAAGATGATAACTAATGGAAGTATTTAACAGGCCACAAAAATCGTTCTGGAATACATAAATAAAAATAAAATTAATAGTGTGATAGTGTTGTAGTTGTAACGAAGTAAACATTCCTAACATAACTCCACTAGTTGCAGGTTGCGCAGATTTTCGTGCGAAATGGTGGGTCACACAGGGTCATATATGATAATACTTTTTTATGATGCCATTCTCTGATTTTCACATTTCACAGACCACAAACGACCTGTTTTAAAATTTATCAGAAATTCAAAGCTCCCCTTTATAGGTTTTAAAATAATGATAAATGACAGCAAGCGGCATTTTTCTCAATAAGTAAGTCGCCGATTTGGATGTCAGTCATCATCAGTCACTCACAAGGAGAGTTCGTTTCAATCCGCATTGACGTCATATCCGTATAATTATGGTAGGCAGTTTCAAATTCTTTTTCGACTGGAGCGAAATAACCATAAAATATTTCTCTCAATTTCCAACCTATTCCCATTAGCCATCAGGTCAAACTTGAATTGAACACGGCTACGTAAACGTAACAGTCTACAATTTTTTTTATAATCAGGTTTAGAAATTTTGAGCTAAAATTAAGTTTGGACCTGTTGCAGTTGGTATATTTCCCCTACTGACTGACTAGTTTGCGAATTGCGAATCGCAAAGCACACTGAACAAAGCATATATTTGAATTCATACTCATCGCTAAATGGAACATTTATTTGTCAATCCGATTATCATTTTTTGATTTTATGTTCATCGCCGTGTTGCCGGTTTACATGAAATAGCCTAAAACCAAATGCGCATTTTTAATCCTTGCATCAAAAACGACGACAAGAACTACATGTTAATATGATTGATTATCTTAAATCTCTAAATACTAAATGGGATAACAAATCGTCATTTCTCATGTGATAAAATTGTGATTGCAAGAGTTCAGCCCGTGATTCTAGACAACACCAAATGTTCTATTGTTCCCTTTTCTCCCTGCCGTTTTTTAGGATTCTGCACCCTCCCTGATTTTCGAAATACTTAAGGGGACACCTCAGCATACCCTCCGGTCACATTTATTAACTATAGCGGGTATTCACACGACTTTCACTGCTTTCACTACTTTATTCACTACTTTGTTCAAAAACGTTGAAGAATTATACTGGAAACGTGAAATAAAATTAAAAGAGGTCTCAAACTTGCCCAAAATTTGCCTTGATTTCAGTTGAAAAAAGTTAACAATTTATTAAAAATTAACCATAATAAATTTTGATTATCTGAGACGACGTCGGTATGCGCAGTTATTTAATACATCTACAGTTAATTTTTCAGCCATTAAATCGCCAAATTTTCAGAGAAACAGGTTCTAAGAAAAACCGAAATAACGAAGGGTTAAATGGACAAATTAATTTTGTTTCCAGACAGCGTTTTTCACATATACTTTCAATTTAAAAACTCAACTTTCACAATTTAGATAGAAAAAGTTGTCGCCCATACCGCTGTCGGCTCGGTTTTTGAAAAAATAATTAATTAACAATTTTATTAACCAATCTTAGCTGGCTACTTAGGGGAACAACATGTACTGAATAGAGGGTGATACAAAGGGGAGTGAGAATTCTAGCCACCCAATTTTGTCCCCTGAACCATCCCGTTAAAGTACGACAAAACAAAAAAAAAACCCCAACTTTTCTACACTCAACAAAACCAAAAAAGCGACTGCCAATTTCAATGTGGCTAGTTCGCTAGTTACATGACATGACATGGTTGATACGAGGATGAAAAGTGCTCAGGCAGCAAAGCAGGAGCAGCAGCTTGAACCTAAAGAACAAAGAAACGATTTTTCTCCCTGTAAAAACGTTTGAATAGACGATGCATGGCGAGCATTGAAACTAGGAGCATTCAATGCGAGTGAACAAAGAGAAATGAGTAGGGATGAAATGGACGCTTTCTCCGACCCGATGGATGCACGGACGCAGCGAAATGCGTATGAAATTCATACTCTGTCTGATACCGAATTTATCATTGAATGTTTCTCTTCGCTATTTCTTTTCCATTTAATTCATTCACAATTTATTGTTTTTCTTGCCATTTAATTGCCAATATTAATGAACATGCATAAATATTATGCTATCTACTATATTCCCTGGGCTTCAAAAGCATTGGAGAATTATTCAATAAAATGCTCATGGGAATGATTGATGCGTATGCAAATAAATTAGTTTACTTTTTGCCAGACTCAAATGTTTTAAAAAACAATAGGTATTATATGTCCAGCAATGTGACATGGTACTGCATAACAGTGGTGATGTAGATAAGGAGAAATTAACATTGGGCCATATCCAGTTTTTACTAAAATGATAATTCATAAGTGGGCTAATGTGATAGTTCTGGCTGCTCGCCTTTATTATTATGATTTATTTCATTGTATGTATGCTGAACATTAAACACTTCTCGCAAACATTTCCATTTTGAATTGACATTAGCAATCAACCTACTTAGCAGTTCCCCAGAAACGGTGTGCTCCCCTATTCTACTCATGCGGATATTTTCAACTTTCTCTTAATTTGAGTCTAACAATTTTTTTTAGAGTTTGCAAAACA
Organism: Lepidocyrtus lignorum; assembly: GCA_034696835.1. Taxonomy (NCBI): domain Eukaryota; kingdom Metazoa; phylum Arthropoda; class Collembola; order Entomobryomorpha; family Entomobryidae; genus Lepidocyrtus; species Lepidocyrtus lignorum. Next base: position 10,955 of record JAQGAG010000058.1, read on the forward strand.
TTTAAAATTCAATGCAAAAAAAAGAACGACGTGTGTAAATAATATTCTTGGGGTAAGTCCCTCAGTTATAAAAATTACTATAAATACAATACAAAAATGTTTCATACCACTGATTAATTTTATTTTGCAATCAATTTGATAAAACATTACAGACATGAATACAATATACTGACACATTTATTGATATGAAATTAATTATGAAAAGAAGAAACCAACTGTAACTTTGGAATTCATCACTTCTGAGTCAAATATTTCAAAAAAATACAAACCTACTACATACCGTATCAGAATTATAATGTAGCTAATTAATACTTAAATTTCAGACTTCGATTCACCATAAATACCCATTTGATATCCAGTTACAAATTACAATTATTGCTGAGTCACCCAATCATCACGTAACTCTTCTTATCCAATAATTGAACAACGTGAGCTTTCTCACTCAGGACGGAATGCTTGGAATTTAAAATCGTACGTAACAACCAGCTCGGATCCTTATTGAATCCACATGATGATCCTTCTTCTTCACCGTCGTCATGAGTTTTATTGGCAAGCCTATATTGCGGAAGCATGAAGCCAGCCTTAGTAATCAACTTATTCTTAAACGCCTCATGCTCCATTTCATTCCAAGGACTGGGAGCTAAACACAGGAACCGGGCGAATCCTCTTTGCTCTTCCATATTCTTAAAGTAGAGATTACCGGAAGCCATTAACAGCGCAGCGGTAGACCGTCCACCTTCCGGAATCGCTGTAGAGGAGCATCCTTTCGGCAGCATGAGCCTATGATCATTCAGCAACAGCTCCTGTTTCCCTGACCTTCTCAAAGAAAACATGTGTAGTCGACATTCAACCTCATTCCGCCGAAAGTATGGCAGCAACTCGTTGACTTCAAATGGGCTGAGGAGCATAATCTGACTGGAACCCGATTTTCCACCCAAGGAAACGAACCATTCAACAGGCCTTAAAAACTGATCGGTGTTCACGTACACGTCGGAGATGACTTTCGTAAAATCCGTGGTAGCAAATACCCTATCACCCCACCCCTCCGGCTGAACTTCTCCCCAGTATGTAGTATCCTTGAAAATATCGCAAAGCCGCATGATCCCTTGTCTGACTTGGGCTACCTCTCCATGAACCACGACCTTGGTGACATTCTCGTGCAAATAATGCTTCGCCGGGTTGACTTTCCCCCTCTTCTCGACAACTCTTTCTTCCTCCACTTCCATTTCTCTTTCAAGTTCCAATTCCCTCTCCTGCTCTTCCTCCATGCTTTGGCCAGAGAGATGAGTCATTTCTGGGACGTGCTTCTGGCATCTTCTGATGACTAGTTTACAGATTTTGTCAAAGTTCTCCTGGATGCCCATTGGAAGCTCGCAGTTGTTGTTCTTCAATTTCAACCCTTCCATAGTTGCAGCAAACCACCTTGGAATGACATTCACGAGAAGGTCGAGATGACTATGCTGTCCGTACAACTGAATCAGCTTGGTTATCTCGTCATCTCTGCATTGATTACCAAGAATGGCGGCAGCCTGTCGAGAGCCGTCACCCGCTGTAGGATAGTGAAAGTTGTCTTCTGCGGCTAGGCGTTGGGCATAATTCTTTCCGGCGATGGCCCAGTACAATAGTCCATTCTCGTTAAAGGTTTGGGTATTTCGGCGAACCCACTCCAGCACACCTCTGGTCGTTATGCCGTTGCCTTTAGCGTCATTCTCAACTTTCTTAACCTTGTCACATGCCTCATGGGAAAGGTAAAATGTAACAGAATGTCCACCACTGAGTTTCCTCATCCTCATGCAAGCTTGAATCAGCTTGTCTCTTTTCATTCTGCCCCCAACAGTGACACATGCTCTTGAACCGGTTGGAAACTTCAAGTCTGTTCCTCTGGTATGCTGGTCATCCAAAAAGACTCCGCATTTGTCCAGCCTCCCTTGGAATGATGACAGTTCAAATGGCACGTCTTGGTCTTTCTCTTGCCCTTGAGAACTTCTACATTTGACCATCAAGTCGTTGCCACTGAAGTACACCACCGCTTCAATGGCATCACTAATCTCTAGCCATTTTGTTGCCACTTGCTCGTTATCACACTCCAACATTAGCGCCCCGGCATCAATTAACACGCCTAGTTGATCCTGCTTCATGTTTTCCAATATCTGCAAACAGGTGACTCCCATCTCTAACTTCCTGTGTCCGCCATTTTCAGGTTGCAGCAAAAATCCCTCCACCTTTCTGTTTGTACCTGAGAGGGATGGTAAGTCTTGTTGAGAAATAGTCAACGGGAGCAACACGCTCGAGTCGTTTGTTCCGCTGAATCCAGTGACCGGATATACTGCCCTCTCATAGCAGAGGTCCCAAGATGTCATCACAAGTTTGGCAGGAAACTGCTTGGCCTCCATTGGAAACACTTTGTGTGAAAGCCAAAAATTGATGACAAGCTTGTGTCGCCTCAACAACTCAAATAGTTTCGATTTTTGAAACGTGTCCTTCATATTTAGACCCCGGTACGTTGACAGAAATCCTGGAAGCTGATCATTTGGAATTTGTTGGATCCATGAATCGTAAACTGCATCGGCTCCTTGCTTGAGCTTTAATAATTTCATCGTATCATTCAATTGACTATCCGAAAGCCCGGAATAGTAATAGCTCAAGTGCGTCAGCAAAATGGCTAGATCTGGATGACCGAACTCCGCCCGTTCTGCTGGAACATCTTTAGCTCTGAATGGGATAGCGATTTTTCGGTTGGTTTTTCGAGCATCAACTCCATACTCCACTCTCCATCGCTTGCTAAGACCCAATGTCAGAACTCCGCGACGGAGGAAGCCGGAGAACATCAAAATTTTGTTTAGTTGTTCAGGAACATCGTTGACAATTTTCAAAGCTTGTTCCAGGTCAGTTTGTTTTAGGTCTTCTTGAGTCAAAAATTTCTTGATCACTATTTTTTCCTCTTTTGTTCCCACAAAAACGCTATCGCTTAAGAATTGATCCGCCACTGCCGACACAAACTCCGGATAAATCTTGCTCTCCAGCAAACGAATCGGAGTAAACTGATGTGGGTTGTGAATGTGCTCGTCTTCGTCTAGTTCCACCAACCTCTGTCTTAAGGAAATCTTGTCTAATCTTGAGGTGTTCCTAAGGAAATTTCCACCGATTTGCTGAACAATTTCAAGTAATTTTTGGCAAGTCGTCCATCGCAGATCCCCACCATCTAATGGAAGCTGTTCTCCAACCGTGTATACAAGTTGATATTTGACGTTGAGGAGCTCATCGCTTTCGTCAAGCACATCCCGAGTATGTTTCCTTAGCCAGTCCTCAGTTTCCAACAGTTTTAAGCCAAGTGTCACATCCGTCTTAAGGATGCTATCGTAAGCCAGAAGCCTGAAAGACAGCCTCTGATCCGGTTGGGTCAGGACGACTCCCCTCATCCCCATGCACTCCTTGTAAGTGTTCTGAATCATGTTCACACAGCTTTCATCGATTGGCATGTCCCGTTTACAAGGAAACGCATAAACCCTCTGATCTAACAAACCTCCAATTGCAAATGATAAGATGCCATAGTTCATATTGAACATGGGTCCAAGGACGGTCACCCTACAGAATCTGTCCTTGCTTCCAAGAACAGAGCCCAGCATTGGAACGATGACGGATGTTTTACCCTCTCCCATGTTCAGCTGCAATACTCCATTTGCTCCAAATGGCATTTTCATCATTCGATGTGCCACGTCAACTTGTACAGGTCTGATCATTAGGTTGAGTTCCAACTCCAGAAGCAGCCATTCAGGAAACTCTGCTGGCTTCCAGTTCTCGTGACCTTTGTTGTCAAGTTCTCGCTGTAGCTCTGGCGTCATTCCATTTCTATGGAAAGCTAAACATCTGTCGAGTCGTTTTATATGAGTCCACAGAACTGCCAAAGCCCCGACATAGGTTTTTAAGATGTCTCTACCTCCGTTTGAGCTGCTGTTCTTGATCTCGTCCCGTCGAATAAGGTATTTAAGCAGGCTACATGGATCGGTTCTGGGACAAATTCCACTCAAGCCCACAATCTTCCCTTCATCGGTTCCATCGGTTCCATTGATCATGTCCAGCATTATTTGCGTAATACATTTCACTTTGTTTTGATATTCCTCTCGTTCGAAGATGAACTTTTCTTCTTGGCCTTGCTCACTGCTACAACCAGCGTGTGCGACGCTTCCCGTCTTGAAATATTTATTTGCGTCTTTCCACAGTTCATCATCCTTTTGGTTTTGGGAGGCTTCAAAGAGGTCATTTAGCCCGACTCCAAATTTCCCTTCAACCTGGCCGATGCTGACAAAACCTGCAGATCGGTAGGGACTGTTGTTTGCACTTTCAGTAGAAGCCCTCCCAAGGACGTTGAGGCTGTCGTGAATTTTATTCAGCTTGCTTTGGAGGTTTTTAGCGAATCTCCTGAGCTGTCCAGTCAAAAGCCATTGCTTGCGGAGCAAGTTAATTTTGTTCCATACATCGGCAGAATTGATGTACCACGGCAAAGTGGCAAGGCATGTCTTGAAAAATTCTGGGGCTGTCGTCAAAGATTCATGATTTCTCTTCAGAATTGCGCTGGCAGCCTCTCTTGCTTTTACTCGCATCTCATACGAAATATTTCTTATTCTTGTAGACCACTGTTCAATTATAATGTTTTGAAGGGCGGTTTCCACATCGTCGTCCGATGGATCATACAATGGCTTTTGGTTGCTACCGAATTCAGGTAGAAATTCTTTCGGTGGGACAGGGAAATCAGTTTCATCGGCATAATCGGAAATATATTGAAGATTTACTATTTGGGCAATAGGCTCCTTCTTGTACGCCATAACAGACAAGATAAAATTGAGGGATTGTTTCTCTTCTTCACTTCTCCTTTTCTTCATCGCCAGTTCGTAAAGGAAGAACCAATTAGGTTTGAATTTCATGTCGAATAGGTCCTCCAACGACTCCCGGGACACATTCATCTGAGGTGACTCATACTTCGTAAATAAGAACTGAATTATATTATTCTTTTTGAACGATCCAGAAAAAGGTTTTGCAGCGGTTGGATCAGGACGACGTCTTACGGAAGAAACTTGTCTGACCAGACAGGAGTCGAAATTTTCATTTCTAGTTGTCTCCAGGCTAAATTTGGTATTCTGTTCACTTAAATAGTTATTGGTCCAGGAAGACTTGAAATAATGGGATTTCACTGCGGCGCTGTCATTGTATGAAGTCAAATGTCGGAAATATCTTCGAAGGCGAAGCTTCACTGCTGACTGTTGATTTTTCTCCTTCTCTTGTTTTACAGCCTTATCTACATAGTATAGTGGCTCCAGTCTTTCACTGTCCTCAATCAGCTTCTTTACGAGGATTTCAAACCCATCAAATGCTGACATGGAAGGCAAGCCAATATCCGACCATCCAATAACCTCCATGGATTCCTTGGGAACGACACGGCTCCTTGGTGGCCCATAATAAGTCCGTGTTGGAGACAAGCTTTCGATGAAGCTCAAAATTCTCAGAGAGTTCTCGTCATATGGACTGCTTGACCAGACAAATCCAAACTGAAGAATCCTCACGGCCATTTCGGTTCCAGTGACCTCAGTAAAGGGATCTGGGAGGGGAGATGAGGTAACCGCGTGCAACGCCGCAAGATATAACCAAGCCTGTTTACTCTTGTTTGCCACCAGTCGTTTCAGGACCTCGTCAAACTCATATTTGAAGTATGCGGGCTGTTCAAGTTTCTCCAAGTCGATTAGCGTTCGGTGATGATGCCATTTTGGATTCTTCTGGATGGACATTTTTCCATTTGGGATGATCATTATTCGCGTATCCAATTTCCGCAAATGCAAACCTTGCTGGAGTCCAACAAGTGTATCAGCCTTCGAGAAAGTTCCTGGTACTATTAGATAGAATTGGGGATACTGTACACATTCAAGGTCATTTCCGTTTACAACAAACTGGAGGTTATATCGAGGAAGGTGGACGGTAATGACATTGGTGTTCTTGTTGATCATCACGTTGATGTTCTTGCTCATCTCCAGACCTTCCAGTGCCTTGGTGACATACCCAAATCCGGTGGATTTGTTGGAGATGATGTGACAATGATTCCCCTCGTCGTATAATTGCCACTTGCCAGATGCCTCCTTGACCAATTTGAACTCGTGGGGCAGGTCGTAATCTGAATCTTGAATGGGAACCCTCCGCAGATAAAGGATGTTCTTATGGCAGTCCAGCCAGTGTGTATATTTTTCGACAAAATGGTCTGCAAGGGTTCCTTGAAGCTGCACATGATCAATTAGGGTCAATACAGTGCTATCATCCAGAATCTCTTTAATAATAACGTCAATGGAGGAACCTGCCGATGCTCCCTGGCCATTCGACCGAAACTCGTAATGGCTCCCATGGAACTTCCCCACGGTTCTGAAGATAACGGGCGACTCCTTTTGAACTCGGATTCTGGTGTTCTGCAGGAAATATCTTCGGAAAGTTGGCTCGTTTGTTATGTAGGTGGGAAGACTGTCCTTAGGATAGCCGTTGACCAAAAAGGTGCCCGTAATTAGATCAAATGTTATGGAATAGCTTTGGACACCTTGACCTACTGTGGATGGTGTATTCTCTGTGTAGTTGAGTCGAACCAAATTTTCCTGACCGTGGTACTGAAGGCTTGGTTGATGACAGTGAATGGCCTTACTCCACATCTCTGACACGAACAAGCGGAATGATCGAGAAAGGAAAGGGTCGGACATGACGTCTTTTTCCAGCCGAAATCGTAGCGCTGCATTTTTTGCAAAATTTAATAGCATTCTCATGAATGACGAAAGGTGAACAGATGAGGTCCCTTCCCGAGCATCTTCAAGTTGGTTCATTATGGAAATCGTATGAAACCATTCGGTGATATCTTCCTCGTTCTTCATCACCCTGTCCCACTTGATAGAGCTGGAAAAATTGTAGGTCAAGGCGGAGCAAATTCTGACCAGCAAGAGAATTTTCTGAAGGTCCGACAAAATACTCGGATTACTTTCGTCAATCATTTCCTCCTCAATCTTGCTTGTCCACCCTTTCATGATAGACCGACATCTCCTCAGTAATGTATAACTCCTCTCTTCAAGGGCGTCGTTCAGTTCGAAGATCCTCACGATAATTACCACAGCCACCATCAGTACAATGGGGTGGCTATAATTCGTCTCATTTGTTTTCACAACGTTTTCCAACAGCTCCAACATGGCCAAAGCAAATTCTTCATCCTCAAAATCTAGATGGGCTTCTCTCCTCCATGTCCCGTCCTCACAAGGCCCAAGTTGCCAAATCGATTGCAAAATTAAGGCAAGTACGGGCTCCTCCTCTAAAGAAAGTTGCGTGCTGGATATCGCCCTGTACATATTCCAAATCTGGATTCGGTGTCCAGCACGAAGGGAGCCAAAAGTCACAAACTCATCCAACGTGAGATTATCATTACAAGCATGTTGATTTGCGATGACGGCATTTTGGGTGTGGAAATATGATTGCAAATACTCTTGTAGGGGGAGATAAGTCAATGAGTTCTCCATCTGATTGATTTGTAAGGCACACGCAATTTTCAAGTTCTTCATTGGGTGATTGAAGGAGTAGCTGTTATGCGAATAGCTATATAAGCACTGCAAAGGGTTCTCCCAGATAAACTCATCATCAGTGTAGCTCATAAAATCCGGGTTACGTTTCTGATTAAAGGTCTGCGAGAAGCTGAGGCGGTCGCTGCCAAGAAATATTGCAGTTGAATTGGTGGAAGGAGACCCAGGTGGCAAGTATGTCATCAAATTTTGATACGACTTCCAGTGTACATTACGGGTGTTCTTCACTGACGACTCCTCCAACACATCAAATTTCAGGATGGCCAGGCAATCTCGAAGATTGGCAACTTCGTCTGGGATTATCATCTCGAACACGACGGCATTTTGCATCATTTGTTGGGTCGGGAGGGGCTTCTCAAAGCGAGGAAGTGAGGTCCTGATTTTGATAATCTGCTCTTCTAATGGAGTAATGGCTTCTAGAAACTGTGAGAATGTTCTATGACCCGCTTCTGCATCCTTCTGGTAGCCTTTAATTTTTTCTTGGATCGCCATGCACTCTTCCTTTGCTTTCTTAATTTGAGCGAACTTTAGAGCAATGTTTTCCTCGGTTTTTCTAAGAATGTCCTCACGCAGCTTAACCATGTTTGCATTTTGGGCGGCGAACCGAACAGCAAACGAGTTTTGCTGGATGCCTACCCAAGAAATCATTCCTTCGGTCATCGTTGCCCGTTTATTTCGACCTTGGAAGTAATCGAGTGCCTCCTCCAGGAGTAGCATGTCATCTTTATGAGGCAACATGAGACAGTCAAATGCAGAGCAATTAATTCCAGACTGATACTCCAGAATAACAGGATGTGCTTGGGCGGCTCTTTTATCAAGGACTTCAACTGTCGTCAGAACCACAAGGACCATTTGACTGACTCCGATTGCGTTGCCTTGGTACAGCTGCAGGGCGTTGGTCATATACGTCTGCATTAACTCCTTGATCTTTCCGGTGTCGGACTCACCCAGCAAGCAAGATTTCATGAAGGTCTCGGTGTCATGAAGCCAGATCCTCTCCATAAAAGACATTTTACTGTTCCCGAGGGATCTCCCTGCAGCCAAAATTGCGTCCAAGGTTTGATACCTTTTGAGTTCCAGGGATTGTCGCAACTCCTCCGTGTTGTTATTGTTAACTGTAGATGTTTGATTAGTTGGAGTGGGGGATACTTCCTTGTATGATGACAGAAACGGAATGGAGTGATCTAGATCCCGCAGATAATGGTCTGTTGAGTGGTTTCCCAGCAAAGTTGTAAGATCCGCTGTCGCTGCAGAACCAGTCATCTTGAATTGGGCCTGCTTCATGGCCCCCTTGAGCTTGCTTACAATGCCTTCCACATGTTTCATGGCTTGACTCCTCAAAACTTCAATTTTCATTGCTCCAATAAAATCGCCCCTTTTTTTGTCCCTCGCTTGTCTTTGCAATTTCCCGATTTTATGAGTGCGCCTCCCAACTTTAGCTAGCATTTGGGACGCCAAGTCCAAGTCAATGTGGTTACTGTTTCTCCTATAGTACTCTTGACAGACGTCGCCAAGAACACGAAGCATCAGCAGCTTGTAGACAATTTTTGCCGTATTGGTGTCATTCTGGAACAGCTTGAGTAGTTTCAGCTGAAGGGCGACCTTGACTGACATCCACATGCCGGATCTTCGAAACGGATGTCGATTTGTAGAAGCACTCACCGTCACCTGGTCTCGAATCTTCTTACACACCATCAGTTTCCTTGTCGGTAGAGGGTTCGGTGAAAGCGCAGCAACAATGAAATCATTAATCAAGAAGGGCTCCGAAACTTCACTCTTATCCATGACGAGCTCGTACTTTCCAGACTCTCGAACATATGGTGTAGAAATGTCGAATTCCTCGACAGCAAGCTGATACAAGTTTCTAGCGAAAACTTGAGATGATAACAATGCCTTATCCTGTATGATCTCACTCCGCTCTGGAAAGTCCATTACCAAGGGCCCCACACTACTCATGACAGTTTTAGAAGGAAGTGATGCCCTGAAAGTGTCAATCCGAACGCTTCCATCGCTTTGAGATTCTATCAGTATCGTGGAGTTCTGCTTTCGTACGTAAATTGGTACGACGGACATAATTGGCTCTGAAGTTGGCGTTACCAGGGCAGCAAAATTCCCCGCAAACTTATCTTCTTCCGTTTTACACTGTAACTGATTGGTTGATTTGGGCTGGAGGAGCTCCCAATTAGCCAACATCTTCCCGATGACTTTCAATTCCGAGAAATTGGATTTCTGAATGGCCTTTGAGACCGAGCGATTCACGGAGTGAAGGATGGAGTGTTCGATATCCTCCAAGCATTGTTCAGCCTGGTCGGGAGTCCTCTTGGGAAGGAACACGTGGGTGATGACGCCAAGAAGATTTTCATTTTCCATCCCACCACCAGTTTGGAAGTCCTGTATTTAAAAAAACGTATAAGTATAAAGTATGTTTAAAGTGGCGTGGAATAATTTTCTTCCTTGATAAATAAAAGTATTTATGAACTACAATTAAGTAACTAATCATCAAGTTATAACTTACGAATGGTATATTCGCCCCCGCCATGATAGTTTCCACGATCCTTCCGTCCAGGACACGACAATTTAAGCCACCTACGTTCTCAATGCACCTCCGCGAGTTCTGGAAAGAAAGCAAATCAAATACGGGTCATTAGTTTATTACTAACGATTGTTAATTAATTAAGTAAATTATAAAGACATCCCCTCTAATAAAACAGCTATGCCAAAATTAACTTTTTGAGGTTTAATTGTACTTCTGCTAATGGGCGATCGTTAAGTCACACTAAGGTACTTGACTTTAATTAAATTTAAAGTGTTAAAAAAATGTAACTACTTACTTAATTTTGTTACGTGCCCAGTGCCAGGACCCTCACCCCTACTCCTTTACACAGTCACAGGGGACCTGTTCACACCAACACCAAGGCCACCTTCTCGAACCTTTGACCTGTAAAGCAAAACATAAAATCAAAAATTGTTAATTAATTTTAGGCCAATTTAAAAAATTATGAAACCATTCGTCCAAAACATCCTCACACTTTAAAAGTTGGAGTCATAATTCCCTTATCCAATCTACCAATGACCAAGTTTTATTTAATTATTTACACCTACTTCTATGAATTGACGATGGACGATAAAATCAATTCCAAATTCCCGACCCTTGGCCTTAATCCTCTTCGAAAAACCCGAAAGTTAACTGGAATTCGTTGCTAAAAATCCTTTTCGAACGCCCAGTTCTAAATGGATAATTAATTTCACAACGGACAACTGAATTAGTTAACTTTCTATAATTTAACTGTGAAACAAAAAGTTTGTCGGTGACTGATCGGCTACCTCAAAGCTCAAAGTTCAACAGAGAACAAAAAAGCACTCTCCAACTATTCCACACTCGACGACTCGACGAAATCAAAAAGGGAGAAAAAGCAAGCCAAATGCCCATTCAGAAATTTTAATGTGGGTAGTCCCATGACATGACATGGTTGATACGAGGGGAAAAAGTGCTCAGGTAGCAAAGCAGGAACGCACCGCAGCTTGAACCTAAAGAACAAAGAAACGATTTTGCTCCCTACAAAAACGTTTCAATAGACGATGCATGGCGAGCCTTGAATTTAGATGCACTCAATGTATAAAGCGAGTGAACAAAGAGAAATGAGTAAGGATGAAGTGACGCTTTCTCCGACCAGATGGATGCTGCCGCAGCGAAATGCATAAATATTTTGAACGCAGAATTATCATTCAATGTCTCTCATTTACTCGTTATCCTTTCCATTTCGCAAATTGTTTTTTTTGCCGTTTAATTGCCGATGTCAAATAACACAGTATGCATATTCGATTGGCGTTAGAGAAATGTCCAGTAAACTGTTCATGGGGATGATTGGTGCGTATGCAAATAAATTAGTTTACTTTTCGCCAGCCTCAAATGTTTAAAAAAAAACAGTAAAAGTTTAGACAGTTTGGTTATTAATTTTTATCCTTAAATTGTACTTGATAATGCCCACGGCGAGTGGGTGAAAGCTTGTACTATAATAAAATCATCATTCCTCGTAAAGCCTAGAAATGTCGACCTCAAAACAGTAAAAAGTTTGTTATCCAGCATTATGACTATGACCTTACTTACTCGTAAATTTTACATAGCATTACATACATACCTAAACTCACATTAGCTATCAATTAAAACATATTACCTACCTCCTCTTATAGTCAATCTTACTTAATGCTTTACAGTTATTTTTAAATTTATAATCGAACAGCAAAAATTATCTGCGCTGTATCTATCCGTATATCAACGACAAAATTTTAACTAATGAGTTAGCTCAAGGAATAATGTTGTCCTCCATTGTCCAATCTCACAAAAATGGAAGTAAATGAAACACGGATCAAGTTAATCTTGTAAGTCATTTGTACACCACGGAGCATCCGCAAAGTGAACCGGTTCCATGGACTTGCAATGAGGCGTTATCCCCTGCTTTGCATAATACTGTATTTCAGCAATCCTAGGGCAAACGTCGACCTGTGGGTGGTCATCATGATCCTTTTGAAGTTGAGCTCTTTGTTCCGCACTCCAGTTAACATAGGTTGAGTTGTCAGAAATTCCGGATATGGTCAGTCCAGCTATATTTTCAGGGTCGGTAGCCACAAATTCCAGCTCAGACCTGTCCCAAGTCACATTTTTCAAACCGGCGAGGTAATGGGCTGCATAAGTCGGTGAGATTAGCTCACTCCTGCATATTGGATATTCTTCAAGAAGAGTGTAATATGGGGCGAAGATGTCACACATTTCCTGATCTGCTCCGTAGCCCCCGACAGTAGTCCGGTTAACAGAAGTTGTGTAGTAGTTGCATCCTGTAAATTATAACGGAATGAAATTTTTGGAAAATATGAATTTGACAAAATTATCCTCAACGATAGATTGTATTTTTTAAACGTACTTATTCTAATCCGATCCCCAGGCAAAATGGTGACTTCGTTATGGAGTATTCTTGCCGGTTGGAAGTCGAACTTCCAGTTGTCATCCTTGACAATATGAGGAAGCTCTTGGTCTCCTCTGAAATGCTGAACTGACATCCCCCTTCCAACATTATGGGCATGAAGGACTACAGCAGTTATTTTGATTCCCTCGGGAGGAAACATTTTTGTCGTACAGTTTGGGCTGCAGTCTCCATGTATCCTGTAATCTGTAAGTTCGGGTGGGAGTAGGATTGATGGGGAACCAGGAATATGGTGTCCTATGCTAAAAATCCCGCCTGAAATTATGAATTGAATGAACAGGTATTTTACGAATTAATACCAAGAATATTTAGAATTTGGCTTATGAATTAGCTGCACTAACCATCATGAGGCCTGAGCTTATCAGTATAATACGCATTAATGGTGAGTTCCGACCGGAGGTCACTTCTTCCAGTGGGGTTATCGTAATGAACTTGTAGAAGGAAGTACTCCGCAGCGCCAGTTTCCCCAATTGAAACGCCCATCTTGTCTGGTAAAAATAGTGAACGCCCTCCCAGGGCATACCCAGCCTTGAGGGTGAAGCAGTATTTGAAGGGGAGTTTCAGTACTGGTTCCTCCTGATTGTAACAAACTTCTCCAGGATAGTCCACAAAGGGCTCATAGATTGACGAAGGATTGGGAACTTGACAGTAGAACAGGAGCATGTGATGGACGTTGTACTTGGTCTCGTTGTTGATGTTAAATGTCCACTATATTGAGATAAATATTTTTTTCTAGAATTAAAAAAGAAGAAACAAACAAAAAACAAAAACATTCAGGAAAAGTAAACGTGAATTATCTTACCCCAATTATATGATGCTTCTTGGGCAAACTTAGTTTATGAATTCGGCACCAGTAGGTCGTCCTATTTGTTGGGATGTCAAAGACAGCGGGGATACTCCAGACTTTGATATCACTGCCTTCAAGTGGCTTTCTGTAATCGCCTTTTCTATATCCTTGGATTGCCAATGGGGTCAAATCCGGGTCCGTCAAGTACATCGGGATGTCTCCATGATGAGTGGTATGCTGAGTGTCGGCGGTGTAATCGGTAAGGCCATATCTCCAGACTACTATCGACGTATTGTCATCAATTCGGATGTCTTGGGAGTTACCGGTGTCAAACGGTCTGGAAAAACTGAGGAAAGTGAAGAGCCCACTTTCGGAGGCAGCGATGAGCTCCCAGTCTTGGTTATCATCCACAACTGAGATATCATTTCCGACTGAATATCGGTCGGTAAAGTAGGGCTCTCCGTCGATATCCACTCCTCCGATTATGAAATCCACTTCACGTTCGGGATTGTGATCTAGTTGATCATTGGAAATTCCGAATTCGATGAAGCCAATGGTTTCCACGGTGATGTTGAAAAATATCCGTTCTGCATCCCAATCAACAAGCCACTGGAGCTTGTACTTCCCCTCAGGGTCCAACACTTCAACGTGTAGATTTGGATTGTGACCATCTTCAATTTGATTTATGGCCTTGGCCAAAGATATGACCGCGGAGATTAATAGAAGTAGTTGGAATGATTGAAACTTCAACTTCGTCATTTTTGTCACAGATTTTAAATCGTTCCGTCTAGATTGAAAGCGGAATTTAGAATGAGAGCTGACGCAGAATGGGTGATCATAAAAAAGCTTGCCTAGGTCAATCAAGTGCATATAACAAGAATAGGTCCCTAAGCATATATTTTCTGAGTATTTTTAATGCTATGCGCAACTACTTACCTGAAAGATAAGGAAAACCACATGGGATTATCAAAATACCAAGAGTAAGCTATGTGCCCAGTTAAAAGATCATATAAGCCTTTACGCATGAAAAAAAGAAGTGCCCCTGACAATTGACAATTATGTACAATGACAATTGAACCGTATTGCTTTAGCGTGTATGAGCGCTAATGAGCAGTATGAGATCCAACCAAGTGTGTCCGTTGATTTGATAAAGCAAAACTAGATATGTTTGACCAGAGAAGTATTAAAAAGGAGTTTTATATGAAAAAAATCTTTCATAAAATACTCATGAAATCTCCTCCCTGGAAGCAAAGCCCGGAAAATAAGCCATTGACAAAAGAAACCTTTTGTTCCAAATTCCAAAATTGTCCAATCTGTTGTTACCTCAAATCAAAAGAGGAACAAACATTCTGTTGTATTTCTTCGTATTATGTTCTGTTGCATATTTAATTTTTGTTACTGGACTAGAGACGCCTACGAGCTTCCTTGTAGAACATAATGGAAATATGGAATGCCTATTTGACTTTATCTCCATTGTTATATAAAATTGGTAGGATTGGTAGGTATAAAAAACGATAAAAATGTATTCTGTTTGGTTGGGAAAATTACTTCTACCTCTGAAGGAAAAATTCCATAGTCCCTTGATAGTATTCATATATTTCTTATTCAGTTAGCATAGGTAGGTATGTAAGCTGAAATCCGTTTAAATTTTAACCAAACATTGCCACAATTTGCTGATGTGCACAGTTTTAGTTTGTATGCTTAAAAATGCTAAATTTGCGTAAATAAATGAAATTTAATATATGTCCTTAATGAAAATATACATTATGGAACGGTTAGAGATAAGAATAAAGGGCGTCAGCGAAGAAGAATATGGATTGCATGTTCTTAAAATGGATCATTCATTAATTTCGCTTCATTAATAAAGTTTTACACCAACAGTAAACTCATGCTTACAAATATATTTGAAGAGAATTTCAATTAGGAGATTTTGTTACAATCATTATTTAATCGTTACGAAGTAAAACAAAAAGGTGAATGACTTATGAATACAAAAGTTGTTGTAAAAAATAGTATAATTTATTGTTTTTTATTATAATTCAGCATGTTAAAAAGCTCATTTATATTTGTAAATAGGGATTCATGGTTTTTATGACCAGCTAAGATCATGTTTAATCTCCTTCATCAAGAAATTTTTTAAAATGTCAGTAAATTGTTTTATAAGAAGATAAATGTATTACACAAAATTAAAATGGGAAGTCATGATGTACAAACCAAACCAACCCATCAATTATTTTTGCACCAAGGAGCATCTGCGAAGTGACCAGGTTCCAGAGATTTACAATGAGGCGTTATCCCCTGCTTCGCATAATACTGGATTTCTGCAATTTTAGGGCAAACCTGGACCTGAGGGAGGAGATCATGATCCTTTTGAAGTTGAGCTCTCTGTTCCGCACTCCAGTTAACATAGGTTGAGTTGTCAGAAATTCCGGATATGGTCAGTCCAGCTATATTTTCAGGCTCGTTAGCCACGAATTCCAACCGGGGTTGGTCCCAAGTCACGTTTCTCAAACCGGCCAGGTAATGCGCTGCATATGTCGGTGAAATCAGCTCACTCCTGCATATTGGATACTCTTCAATCAGATTATAGTAGGAGGCGAATATTTTGCACATTTCTTGATCCGCCCCGTAGCCTCCAACGGTGGTCCGGTTAAGGGAAGTTGTGTAATAATGGCATTCTGAAAGTTGCCAAAAATATTTTATTAGAGTAAATTAAAAATTTGACGAAATTAAATTTATGGATTTATTTTATGAATCTTACTTATCCTAACTTCATCCCCAGGTAAAACAGTAGCTTCATTGCGAAGTAACCGAGCAGGTTGAAAGTTGAACTGCCAATTCTTATCGTCACTAATAGGCTGGAGCTCTTTATCACCCCTGAAGTGTTGAACGGTCACCCTCCTTCCAGCATTATGAGCATGAAGGAGTGTCGCAGCAATCTGAATCCCTTCAGGAGGGAACATAATTTTGGTGCAGTTTGAGACACAGCCTCCATGTATTCGATGATCTATCAATCCAGGTGGGAGGAGAATCGATGGGGAGCCAGGAATATGATGACCAATGCTAAAAATTCCTCCTGGAGTTAAAAATGGAATGAACAATTATTTCAAGAATAATTGCAAAAATTATTCAGAATTTGCACATGAATTAGCAGTGCTTACCATCGTGAGGTCGTAGTTTTGAAGTATAGTAGATATTGATGATGACCTCAGAGTGAAGGTCGCTTCTAATATCGGGGTTATCGTAATGCGTTTGCAAAATGAAGTACTCTGTCTTCCCAGTTTGTCCGATTGGAACTCCCATCGAGTCAGGTAAGAAAAAGCTGCGACCCCCAATTGCATAGCCAGACTTGAGTTGGAAACAGTACCTGTAGGGGATTGTCAAATTCTGCTCATGAGCATAACACTCTTCCCCAGGGTAGTTGATAAAAGGCTCGAAAACTGAGGCAGGATTTGGAGCCTGGCAGTAGAACAGGAGCATGTGATGGACGTTGTACTTGGTCTGGTTGTTGACATTATAGGTGTACTATCGTTGTACAAAAATACAAAAAAAATATGATTGTAAATTGAATAATGATTGTCCAAAATTTAAATTAAGATTTGAGTCAACTTACCCCAATTATATGATGCTTTTTTGGCAAGCTTATTTTGTGCATTTTGCACCAGTACGTGGTCCTCTTTGGTGGGATGTCGAAGATCGCCGGTACACTCCAAATTTTGACATCACTTCCTTCAAGTGGCTTATTGTGATCACTGCTTCTCCCACCTTGAATTACCAATGGCGTCAGATCCGGATCCCTCAAGTACATCGGGAGATTTCCATGATGAGTGGTATGCTGAGTGTCGGCGGTGTAATCGGTAAGGCCATATCTCCAGACTACGATCGACGTATTGTCATCAATGGGGATGTCTTGGGAGTCGTTGGTGTCAAATCTTCTGGAAAAACTGAGGAAGGTGAAGAGCCCACTTTCGGAGGCAGCAATAAGCTCCCAGTCTTGCTTCTTATCCACAACTGAGATATCATTTCCGACTGAATATCGGTCGGTGAAGTAGGGCTCTCCGTCGATATCCACTCCTCCGATTATGAAATCCACTTCACGTTCGGGATTGTGATCTAGCTGGTCTTTGGAAATTCCGAATTCGATGAAGCCAATGGTTTCCACGGTGACGTTGAAAAATATTTGTTCTGCATCCCAATCAACAAGCCACTGGAGCTTGTACTTCCCCTCGGGGTCCAAAACTTCAACGTGTAGATTTGGATTGTGACCATCGTCGATTAGATTGGAAGCCTTAGCTGAGGATACTACGACCCCATATACTAAAAGAAGTAGTTGGAACCATTGAAACTTCAACTTCGTCATTTTACCCGCAAACAGAATTATTGTTTTTTTCTAGGCTGAAAGCGGAAAGTCAAATGAAATAAGAGTTCGAGTAGAATTGAGTTGGGCAAGTAAAACAGTTTTTCTTCGGTGAAATATACCTACATGAAGGTAAACCATATAATATCGATATAAAAAAGGTATACTTTGTATCTACCTATAGGCTAATAATAGCATTGTCAACTACCTAAAACCAATAACGAACACCTTTTGGGATTACTGGGCCTAGATACGCAGCAAACGGAACGGGTATGCTATAAAGTTGGTGGATAGGGGGGATACAATACTGACTTGGAGTGGAGTAGGAATATGAAGTTAGAAAATCATTCGTAAGGAATAGTATAGCCATAAGCAAAGTTAATATTGATAAGCCGATTATCTTGAATTTCTGTTTTAATTTCTTTCATGATATTCCGAGTGACTAGGAATTGTAGGAATTTACAAAAAAATTAAAGGTGCCATTATGTCCAAGTAAATGTAGATTGGAGAATATTTGAGCTTTGTCATTTCTTCAGTAGGCATCAGTATTGACAATTTTGTCATTTTTATCTTACTAAGGGTGCGTAATAGTCAAAGACTCAAACTGGCTTGTCAGCTGTTGCCGTCACTTTCGCTTGATTACACTGAAATTTGGTATGTGAGTTACAAAAGTGTTTGTCAACAACCACACCAAGTTTCGTGTAAAAAGTTTCAAAAATGCCGAAGTTATTAAGCGTAGATGATGAAGTGCTCATCCGGACCTTTTCCGAGCATATTAGCATTCAAAAATCAATGTAAAACTAATGAAATTGAGGGGATCAATTTTTTTCCACTCGTCGGTGCATAGAGGGATAAGTGTAGAATGTAAATTACGGGAAGCCAAGGCAAACGGATTGTGTACTCCGAAAAAAAATCGCCTTATGTAAATTGGTCCCTAACCGTCATCATGCTAGTCAATCGGATGAGTGGCCAGAAAAATCCCCCTAGTCTACGGCTAATGTCTAAACGGTTGTTAGCATCATAAGGAACTATCCGACTAATTATTCCTGAAAATTTGGGAAAGGAAATAGGAAAGAAGTCGGAGATACACGCCCTGAAAGAGAGTCAAGTCGCAAACCGGAAGTGGAACGGGAGAAAGCTGTCCGATAACCATACGGCCGGAGATAAGTTTGATTACATTGTCACAATGGATGAAGAACTCTTCAGGGTCAATGACATAAAAGAGAAAAGAAAAATCTCTTATCTGAACCAGGAGAAAACGTTCTTAAAAAATGGGTGTCTGAAATGAAGGAAGTATTCGGGACAAAGATGAGGGTGATTGGGGAAAAGTCGGAGCTTGGGGTAAGGCTCTTGGTCAAAGTCCCCCAAATGGGACAAAAATGTTGAGCCAAATGTGGGGCATCTCCTGAAACTCAAAGTTGGGAAGCGAATCCCAAAGTAATTACTTGG
>JAQGAG010000059.1:0-30081 GCA_034696835.1 Lepidocyrtus lignorum
ATTAATTAAGTATTCCGGTAAATGCGTTTAATTGCAAGCAGTTCGATAGCAACCTTTTTGACTGCAGGCTATACAGCTAGGGTTGAATACATATTTGGACCAATGGCGACGCTCCCTCCCATTTCAAAATTTTTGAGTTTTTGCTCTCGCAGGTTTAATAGATATTAAGAGGTTTAATATTAATTAAAATGTTTTCTCTCGCGGAAATGCACTCCGAGCGAGGCATATATTTACTCATCGTGGACCCCATTCAAGCCAGTAACGTCATCTTGCCGTATGGTATATGCCACTTTCCCATGTCATTCCAAAAGGGAAATAAAATTCCAAAGCTAAACCTAATATTAAATTTTATCCTCCCACGCCAGTCTTTAATAAGATTCGTCCATGTTTCCATCTTACCTTCATCGTCATCATTATATGATATAGTGTGGTAGCATGTGAAATTGGCAATTTGAGTTAATTGCTTTGAACAAAGAATCCATTCATGAAAGGAAAAATACAAGCCATTTGATATATTTTCACAGGTTCTGTGGTATACTCATTATTTTTTGCGAGGTAATAATGCCAAATAGCTCACTTGGCGGTTGTTAATCATAGTTGCTGTTAATTAATATTCATGCTGTTCTCACCTACGCCTACTTACTTTAGAATGTTATGTAATATGGAAGAAATATTTTATTCTGAGTTCAAAGAAACCCGTTTAAAATGATATTTTCTTACGAGAGCTTGAGGAGACACAGATGGGCTAAAACTCCGGTTGAAGAATGGTTTTTACAGTTGCTCGGAATTGATATGATATGATATGATGCATGTTTTTTTTGTGACATGGGAGGAGATGCAAGATGTATAATGCAAAATATTAATTAACAATTCTTCAAACCAAAAAACGGACAAAAGTTTACGGATTTTTTCCCCTGGTATTTTATTAGACATAAATGCTTTATGGTACAAATATTATTTAACACTGGTAAAATAAAAATGCCTTCAATAAGGATTCCTGTGTATACATAATTGGGGTTAAAAGAGTTATGCATCACGCGCATGGTAGTTAATTTGCCAAGAGGAATTTTTAGTACATAGGTAACTGTACACACACAATTTCGGAAAACCCTTTAATTGTTGTAGAATAATATAATATTTATGTAGTATTTATTGATGGACAAAGCGTAAAGTAAATAGAAATAGAGAAAAATAAATTAGTTGCTGTACGAAATGTTAAACTATAATTATTTTAAAATGTACAGTTATTAGAGCATTTGTAATAAGTTTTTTGTAGCTTTTTGTTGAGATGAGAAGCGAGAAGTGGCTCATTTTGTAGAAGGATCTCAACGAGAAATAGTCTTGTAAATTATTGCTTCCATTTAATTAATTATTTTATTTACGATAATAGTTAAGTGTTGTTCAACGATGACGTTAAGATGTGAAAAATTGGTAAAAGTATAAATTTTTAGTATCACTGGACGATACTAATTAAAGATGGGAAAACTTAAGTGTAACATAATATAAATTAAACAACGTCACTACATTTAATTCCATACTTGTCAAAAACTCCGTTCTCCTTTAAAAACCTTAAATCCCTTCTCATAACATTCTCTGTGGATTCCATCTCATGATAATTTTCTATTAACTGGGGCAGCTTGCGACTCATGAAAAACGTTTCTGGATTCTGGCCACACCTGAAAATAGCCTTAACGATTGGAACCTTTCCTCCAAATATTTCAATATGTTCCTTCTCATCATCTACATAAAGCTTCTTGAATGGGGCAAGGGGAGAATCGTCCACTTCCATCTTCAACTTCTCAAGAAACTCAGTTATCGGCACTGACTTGATGTGGATTCCATACTCCTCTGCTATTTTAATTATGAGTTGATCGTTGCCTCCACCTGGATGCACAATATTGTAGAGGTCGGAAGGGGCCTGGGGATTGAAGAAAACATCCAGAGATATTTTTGCGCATTGATCCACTGGGATGACCATCATCGGAAACGATAGATCCGGTACACATTTTAATCTGAGATAAGCCAGCCAACGAAGTACGACATGGTTTGTGGCGTAGTCGCATCTTCCGGTTTTAGAATCCCCTCCGATAAATGGATGTCGGAAAGTTTTGATCGGTACGCCTCGCTCTGTAGCTTGGCGACACAGTTGCTCGGAAACGTGCTTGCTGAGGGGATAGCCCACGTTATATGGGAGGGCATCGAAGGCATCGACTTCCTGGTATTCCTCTGACATACAGCCATAGTCGTCATCCTCATCATCGAAAGCGTCATCATCATCATCGTCCTCCTCCTCATCTTTATTCTCATTTAAAGTTATCACATTTAGCATGCTTGACCCGTGATAGACATGCTTTAACTTTTTAAACACGGCAAATTCCAACATGCGAAGGGTGCCTCCAACATTTACTGTCCGGACGTCGAATTTCTGTTGTTCTTTGGTTTTGTAGTACTTCATTGTATGATCAGCTTTGACGGCGCAATTCACGATGGAATCAACATTCGTTGCTAGATTATCGTATTCCGTATCCGTCAAACCAAATTTGTCGCTTGTGATGTCACCCTGAATGCACTCAACTTTGCTTAGGTCCACCTGGTCGAAAACCCCAATTGTTTTCAGTCTTCTGCAAAGTCGCTCGAATGGCGTCAATTTACCAATTTTTCTGACCAAACAATAAATTTTCTTTAGGGATGGCCGTTGGGTCAGTTCCTTCAAAATATATGGACCAAGTACACCTGTGGGGCCGGTCAGAAGTACGGTCTCGACAAGGGAAATATCTTTAATTTGCATTTCCTCAGATGGGCGTATAGAGTCTGGTAAGATGCTGTCATTCTGAATCAGCTCTTGGAGTTCTTCCCAGGTTGGCAAAATAATTTCTTCGAGGATATCCCTTCCTTCAAATACATCAAGTAAGCGGTTGCTCAGAGCTTCAGTGTCATTGCAGTCTTTTAGCTGTCGGGCAGTGAGGGCCATCCTGGAGCCTAAGACGTTTTGGAGCCCATTCTTCATTTCCAACATCATCAAGCTGTCAATGCCAAGAGCGTGGAAGTCCTTCAGGTCATCGATAATCTCGTCTTGCTCCATCTTCAAGATATTTCGAAGTGTGGATTTAATCAGATTTTTGAATGAGAGTAATTTATCTTGTCGATCTTGCGCATTGTCAATATCTTTCCAGAATTCGTCACTATTTAGAATGATGGTTGTCGTCAAGTCACCCAGCAACCGCTTGTCTCCCAAATAGTTTACCAAGTCGGGGAACAACTTTGTTGCTAAAGCAGAGGAGTCAATGTTGACAACGGAGAAGTGGGATGTCTGAGTTTTGAGAAATGTTTCCAATGCAAGCATTCCTTGAGCTGTGGTGATTGGGCGGATTCCAGGAAGGTCTACCTCAGTTGCAATTCCTAAATTTTAAAAGAGGCATGTGTCATGTTTAAGCATAAATCCAGCCATACGAAAATATTTACTAAAAGAATTTTAATTCTTACCAATCTCTCCCCAATTCCCCCAGTTCACCGTTGTCCCTGGCAACCCATTAGATCTCCGATAAGCAATCAATGAATCTTCAAAGCTATTACTGGCTGCGTGATTGGACTGACCAGGTGAACCAATTGAAGCTGCGATGGATGAGAACACAACAAAGTGTTCCAAAAGGAGATCCTTGGTCAGGTCATGAAGGTGCCACGTTCCACTAACTTTTGGATTATAAGTGTATTTGAATTTGTCCCATGTCTGGTTATCTAAGGTTGCATCGGAGAGAACTCCAGCTGCATGCATTACTCCACGAAGTTGGGGGAAGCCGCGACTTCCTGAAGTTAATTCAGTGAAAAGACTTTGGCACTTGTTATAATCACCGATGTCGAGAGGGAAAGCTTCCACATGTTTCCCACTTTTGTTCCAGGATTCCAACTGGGCTGCAATTTCTGGTTTCGGCTGGCTTCGACTTGCTATGGCAATGTGTTTGGCGCCATTATTTAGCATCCATTTAACTACTTCTAAGCCGATTCCACCCAGGCCACCAGTGACAAGATAAGTGCTCACCTCATTGAATAGAGGAGTCGTCGTTGTAATTTTAGAGTTTTCAATTTTGACTTCTGGCATCATGCATACAACTTTTCCAATATGTTTCGCTTTCTGCAGATAAGTAAGGGCTCCTCTGATGTTCACAGCATCAAATCGTTCATATGGAACTGGGTGTATAAGATTGGCATGGAGGTGCTCCTCCAGCTCCTCAAATAACTCCAAGAAGGATGATCGATCCAACGACATCAAGTCTACAATTTTGTAGAACACGTCAGGTCGCAACTGCTCAACTTCTTCAGGTTTCCACACGTTCAACTTGCTCATTTCAATAAACCGACCATTTTTTGCTAAGGCTGATAACGAAGCTTCTTTGAAGCCTTCCCCAGTGATGGAATTCAATACAATGTCAACACCATTTCCATTCGTTATCTCCAAAATTTGTTTGCTAAATTCCGTTGTTCTGGAATGGAAAACATTTTTTACTCCAAGATTTCTTAAGTAATTTTGTTTCCTCTTGCTTCCAGCAGTTGCAATTATATCCACTCCTAAGCGTTTTGCTAATTGGATTGCACAAAGTCCAACGCCTCCTGACGCAGTATGAATAAGCACCGTTTCCCCTTTCTTCATTTGAGCTATCCTGATGAGGCATAGAAACGCAGTTGAAAATACTGCAGGCAAGGTGGCTCCCTCCGCGAAGGTCATCGTTCCAGGAAGAGTTACTAAAAATTCTTCATTCAGTTTAACATGAGATGGTAGAGACAATTTTTTATCCAAATTCACTCCAATGACGCGATCCCCGATTTTCCTTCTGGTAACTTTGGAACCAATTTTGGTCACCACTCCCGAAAAGTCCAATCCAACCGTATTTATATCCTCAAACAGCGGGATTGGCTTCAGGACTGCGAATACATCCCGGAAATTAAGAGCCGTTGTTTTGACAGTTACTTCCACTTCATTCTCCCCCAAAGGGTAGCTTTCCAAGATTCCAAATTCCAAATCGGATATTAGCCTAGTGCTTGGAAGCTGTAGTTGGAAACGATCGCACCCATTTGGAAAGGAAATCGGCTCATGGTGACTTACTTTGGCGTTGCAAAATTTCGTACAAAATCGCTGCCCATCTCTGAAAGCAATGCTTCTATTAACTCTTTCTGTTTCCCACAGCTCATGGAATAGTGTCGAGACTTGGTTGATAGCTGGCTCATCGGGTGACAAATCCACTGATTTCAAATGTAAAGCACTATTCTCATTACTAAGGGAGTTGATAATCCCATGCAACGTCGCTCCATTTGGATTGGTAACTTCAAATCCATTCACGTTGGAAGTCCCTTGCGTGACAACGTAAAGCCTTGGTGGACTCACAAATTCTGCAATTTTCTGTGCCAGATTTATTAATGGAAGGGATATTTGACTTTGGTCGCGAGAAGTAATGTCATCTGAAAGGCCCCATAGATAAAGAATGCCTTCTACTCTTTCCATCTTTGCTTCCGGGAGCTTGAGCTCAGTTTTCATCATTTCTTTCATGTAATCCTCGTTGCATAAGGAAGGCCTCTTGACAAGCCGTACTTTTCTGTTTGCTTCAGTGAACTTATCGTGTAGGCTCTCCGCAATATCTTTAGTTGAGGAGTTATAAAATATCAACCAAGACAGGTCTTCAGAAGATGTTAGGTCATGCACGGACTGCAATATAGCTGGAGCACATTTCCATTCCTCTTTCCATAATTTTGGCATGGATTTGACTTGTTGCTGAATCATCCCCTCCATTAGTTTTACTGAAGTATCAATGAAATCCACATCTTGCATAAGAGCTAGGCGGTTTCCGGTCTCATCCAGTAAGATACATTCAGTCTTTCCCTGCTCATTAGACGAGCAGTAAATATAAGGACTTGTGGAGGACGACGCCTTTAGCCATATGAACTGACCTATGCTAACCGGAACTTGAAGCTTCTTATTATACTTTTCATTACTGGTCCATAGCATAGTGGCTTGAATCATGGCATCTGCAAGTAACGGGTCAATCAAGTACCCTTTGTTATATGTTGCTGGTTTCTTCACGGAAAATAACATGCCCTTCTCGCTTTTCCAGGCCATTTCAAGACTTTTGAATTTGGGACCAAATCTAAGACCAACTTCTGGAAGTCGTTCATAAAACCGATTGAGGTTATCTGCCTTCATCCATGAGTTTTTAATGGCAGGGATGTCTACGTCCATCTGTCTCGTCAATTGTGTTGCTGGAATTGGGAGAAATTTAGCTTTTGCGTGAGAGACCCATTCACCAGCCCCGCTGCGGCTTGGGGCGTATCGGGTGACGTCAATGCAGTATCTTATTTCATCTTTGTCTTCAGTGTCCAAATTGACAGTCGTCTGAAGCCGACATATTAAAGAGTCATACATGGCAAGTGGTGAAACTATTCTCAAAGATTTTAAGACAACAGGTCGTTGGGGCAATGCAAGATTTCTTGATGTGGCAACATTCTGTACAGTTGCATGACCTGCTGCAAGGCACATTTCAAGGAAAGCTGCTCCCGGAAATACGACTGTGTTCCCGATAACGTGATCTTGAGTAAATGATGTATTTTTCAACGTCAGCCTACTCTCAAATATTGTGTGGCCACAGTGCGTGGGAATAACTTTTCCAAGAAGTGGGTGGACTGTAGGTAGCTCTGCTTCAACTTCCTTCCAGATTGATTTCCGGTTAAAGGGATAAAATGGGACTGATACCCGGGATCGTTTGTAGTAGCGGTCAAAACCTTTCCAATCGATTTGTCCCTTCCAATCAGACAAGTACAGCTTGGCCAAGCTGTCCAACATGGTTGCCCACTCATCCTCTTTCCTTCGAATGGACGGAAGGCAGGTTACAGATTGTTGTTCCAAGTTCATCATCGTCAAAGCTGATAAAACAGGATGAGGACCAATTTCCAGGAAAAGCGAACAGCCTTCGGATTGAATAACTTTGCAGGCATCCAGGAAGTTGACTGGCTCTCTAGTGTGGCGTACCCAATAATCTGCGTTAATCGAGTCCAAGCCAATTAACTTTCCATCCATTCCGGAAATGTATTTCGGTACCACTTTTCCAGATTTTGGGGGCTTCACTGTTTGTGCCACTTTGCGGTAGGCTTCAAGCACTGGCTCCATGTGACGGGAATGGAAGGCATGGGTGGCCGCCAATACTGTTGTCTTCAGGGATTTCTCACTGCAAAAACTGCCAAATTCTTCAATCATGTCAGAGTCGCCTGCAACGACGGTCTGCTCTGGAGCATTTAGAGCTGCATAATCAACCCAGAAGCCAGGGTTAATTTGATTAAACGCCTTAATAATTTTATCCACAGTCGTCGTGTTGGCTTTAATGGCAAGCATCTTTCCTCCTGGAAGACTATCGATGAGACGACTTCTCTCTGCGACAAGCATAAGTGCATCTTCAAAATCCAAAGCACCGGCGGCCACGGCTGCTGCAAACTCTCCCAAACTATTCCCTATGACGTAATCCGGTTTGACACCCCAGGACTCCCACAACTTTAGTAAGCAGCACTCTACGCAAAATATGCTTGTTTGACTGTACAAGGTTCTGTTGAGTTGGGCTCCATCATCTGTAATACCCCAAAGCGATTGCTTCAGATTGATTCCATACCGGTTGGCTAACACTTGGTCACATTTATCAAACGCATCCCTAAAAATTGGTGAAGTTTGATAAAGATTATTTGCCATATTGGGGTATTGTGAGCCTTGTCCGGTGAAGAGAAAGCAAAGTTGGCTTTCAGTCAAGTGCACTTCCGCTTGCTTGAAAGATTTATCCTGGATGATTTTTGCTCCTTGTTTGAAGTCGCTGGCAATAATCACGGCACGGTGATTAAATGTTGACCTTCCAGTATTTGCGGAATAGGCAAGGTCGGCAAATCCCATTTCGTCTTTGGTTGAGTCAAATATATGTTCGTATGTTTCCAGGAGTCCTTGAAATGATTCAGGCGATTTAGCAGAAAGCTTTAGGATATGAAGAGGTCGCTCAGCATGTCCGTGAAGTTGTTGGAAGGAAATCTGAGGAGGCTCCTGAATGATGGCATGTCCATCTAAAACATGAACAAAATAAGTTAGACATAATCAGCTACATTTAGCACTGTCCTAGACATTAATATTTAAAAGCTCACCTGTTCCAGTAATGCCGAATGAGCTGACCCCAGCTAGCCTGGGCTTACCAAGATGCTTAGGCCATGGAATTGCCTCTACCGGAATATTGGCTGGGATTATATCCAGATTTATTGCGGGGTTCAATCGTTTTAAATTCAGATGCTTTGGAATCATATCATTTTTCATTGAAAGAAGAACCTTGACAATTCCAGTGATTCCAGAGACCGATTCAGTATGTCCAATATTGGTCTTTACAGATCCAATCACAAGTGGTTCGGATCTTCCCTTTGAATATGCTTTGGTGATGGCAGCAATCTCCATTGGATCACCGACAGGTGTTCCAGTTCCATGTGCTTCTATATAGCTTACATCCAATGGATTCACGTCAGCATCCTCCAAGGCTAATTCCATAGCCAAACTTTCGCAATGGACAGTGGGAGTCCCCAAACTTTTACTGCACCCTTCTTGGGTAATCGCAGAGCCCCTTATTAAACCCCAAATGTTATCCTCGTCCCTCACAGCGTCCGAAAGCCTCTTCATGACGAGCACTGCGCACCCCTCAGCACGTCCGAATCCATTGGCGCCTTCGTCAAAAGTTTTGGAACGGCCATCCGGGGCAACGACAAATGTGAAGGATCCCTTATCAATCGGCTTTAGGAATAGGTTCACCCCACAGGCTAAGGCTGTGCTGGAGTCGTGACTTCGAAGGCTTTTACAAGCCATGTCCACCGCGACCATGGCGGATGCGCAGCCAGATTCGGTTCCTATGCTGGGACCTGTGGTCTCCAGAAAATGTGAGAGTCTGGCAGCTCCCGTTCCGAATGAGTTTCCCATGTACACCCGGAAATTATCCACGTCAGTGGTATTTCTTACCATATCCTTGTAATCGTCAAGCCAGCTTCCAACAAATACTCCAGTTTGAGTTCCACGGAGTGACAATGGGTCGATCATGGCGTCCTCCAAAGCCTCCCAGGCTATTTCATGTAGAAGCCTTTGTTGGGGATCCAGAAGTTCTGCTTCTTTTCCACTTATCCCAAAGAACTTAGCGTCAAACTCATCCACCGGAAAGGAAAGGTAGCCTCCTTCAAGCTTACGGTCTTGATCTTCATATGCCACATTTGTGTGTTCCCTGGACCATCGGAACTTTGGAAGGTGTTTAATCGCTTCCTTTCCACTGTTAAGTAGATCCCAGAATTCTTCCACATTGTTGCCACCTGGGAGCCGGAAACTCATTCCAACAATTGCGATTGCCTCTGTTTTGTATATTTCCGACTTCAAGGTTAAACAGGAGGGTGCCATTCCTACGTTTCCAGTTTTTGATTGGACATCTTCCAAATAAATTCTCTCACAAAGTTCAACCGCGACCTAAATTAATTTGCCAAATGATGAAAATGCCATTAAAACTTAAGAACTGACAATGAGTCTGGAAGCTATTTAAAAATGGAAACGTTGAAATTTTCCAATATTTTGATTTTCTTTACTGTACCTTTTCAAATGTTCCTAACTGTTTCCGAAGCATTCCACAATCCCCTTCCAAAATCAAAGTCAATGGATGTACATCCCCAAAGTTGGCAATTGTCACTTTGGAGCACAAACTAAAAATATGCCATGGAATTTGAAATGTTAAGATTTATTTGTAGATTAGCCTAACTTCAGTCTTTTTAAATGTCATACTTGAAAGGCTAACCTTTTAGAAATCCCACCTCCCAAATCCAGACGTGCGTTATACTCTTCATCCAACTTCTCCCAGTTAGGGATGTTGTTCTGGATCCAGATATTGAAATGTTTGTCAAAATTGTTGCCATGCAAATTGTGAACATAATTTTCCAACGCCGCACTGTTATCCAAGCAAGGAGTAAACAAGTACACAGAGAAATCCACATCTTTCCCGTTTTCCAACGCAGCAAAGGTTCCATATTTCTTGAAAATATCATCGCAGTTTTTCAGTACCTACGGAAACATTAAAATTTGCACCGAATGTAAAATATTTTGGTATTGGAATGGTATGTAGATCTGATATGGGGCACATTGAGACAAGAATCCAAAGAGCATACCAAAGTGTTTGGCGAGAGATAGACGCACTTGCTGAAAACCAGAAGGGAAAACCCCTCCACTTTTGCATAGTTTTCGAGACTACATCCATTTGGGGTGTCATGCTCAAGAAGGATGACCAGGTCAAAGGCATTTTTCAATCTGGACCTAAATGAAAAATTAAACTTAATTTATTGAACTTTCGTATTATTTAAACCCTTTTTAATGAGGAGAATAATATAAGTGGTCTTTGGAGTTAAACCTTAAGGTTCGTGAGACGGAATGGGTCGTGAATACAACCAATTTCTTGGAAGTCCTAACCCTCCGAAGAGAGCCAGCCAATACGAGCGCCTTCATCACTTGCTTATCATCCACGGCGGAGGTCACCCATGCCTCCATCCCAACAATAGCTGCAATCAATCAACAACCAATGCATTTTTTAATATGTATGTACATAGGTAATTACAATCACTTAATTCTTTGACACTTTAAACTAAAATAATAGAAATCCTTACTCATATTGACTAATCCACAATTTCCCAGGAACTTCAAAAGTGAATCAAAAGTATTGTTACGTCTTCTAAAGTTAGCCTTTTAAAAACAGTCAAATTCTAAAAATTATATAAACTCGTCAACGGAATAACAACTTTTTGACTTGTTACCAGCAGGATATCTGCGCATTAACTGAGTTCTTTACCAAAATTATTCCACTCCGCCATTCGTTGGGCAATTCTATTATCTATCATATCAAAAACGGACGGAATTTATTAATTGCATTCCATGAGTAGTCCACTCAAACTTACAAGCAAAACCTAATAATTCCTAGATTTCTTAAGATATGAATAAAAAAATATCTTTTATAATGCTGTATAAATTGCGATGCTGACTTTTTATGCATGTAAGATTTTACGACTTCTCCTATCCCTCTCCCACATCATGCTTTTATAATTACTATAAGGAAGATCTCATTGTGCATGTTATATGACTTTGACGGCCAAATTGATTTGTTGGAACAGGTCAGGATTAGATTCAGGTTCATTAAATATTTAAAAGCAATCCGTCATTTAACTTAAATTGAGCCGATCCAACCTCACGTCCCAAGTCGGCTGGCACAAACACAGCCACTGTACGTGATTAATTCTGTTGTTATTGACCCTGAGAAACCAGCATTCCTAAATATTATGAAAATAATGTACTTAAGACGGATTAGCGTACACCACGAAGTAAAAACTTCCCACGCGTGGGAAACTTCCTTTGACTTCTGGCTTCCCGTGTTAAAAAGCTCCAGACGTTTTAGTTGTTTTGTTACAATATTGAAGGTCAAAGACAACAGTTTTTTTTGGTTAGAATAGTTACTCATTTATAATTAATTATTTACGGAGATTGGGATCAAAACAGAATAATCCGAAAATGATAACTTCGAACTAATTATGCTCTTAAATTAAAGTGGCACTCTCAATTCTAATGACTATAATGAGTAGTCGCATTATGTTAAAAAATGGGATGTAGATGTGGATCGCAACACCAGCACGATCAACGGATTATAACCGCCTTGAAAATAAAATCCACTAAATGCATATTTGGACACAGAGGAAAAATTGATACGCATTTTTTCCACGCATTCAATAAAATGGGAATAACTGAAAGCAATAGTGTACTTGGAACTGAAATACCATGAACTTGAACACTAATTTGGCAGGAAAGAACCTTCGAATCGACGCCGCACAATTAGCAAAAAATATCTCAATCAAACGAATGAGAGTGTGGCACCTCATAAAAAAGCTTTGACCTTCGATTATTGTTAAGAATTGGATATAAAATCGACAAAACCAGTTTTTGTTTAAAGACAGAATGACCTTCCTTTTCTACCACTGTCTGTAATTAGGGTATTTATGAATGCTTGCAGTTTTCTAAATCGAATCCGTATCTTGTAGTCGTTGGTGTAATCAATTTTTTTTCTCAATGAAATTCTAGATTGCTGGTTGTGGAAGTTAAGTTTACGATTAGATGTACAAACTCCAATTTAACTACCAACGTAAATACCTATTACTCCTATTCCAACAACCCAGCTTTATAGACACATTGGTATGGATAAGAAATGAGGCTAAAAATTTGATTTTTAGCAAAAAATAACCCCGTTTGCCGACGTATACCATTTCGGGTGGTGGAGCGCGGACAAACAGACCGAGTGAAGAGGGACGTGAATCATAGCTAGGTACCGGAGAAATGATGTTTTTTGAATTGGGAAAACTTCATAATTGGGAAGTTAACGATTTGATTGGGCAAAACTATCCAGTTGGGAAATTAACAGTTAGGCAAAGTTTTGCAGTTGGGAAAATCCGAATTGGGCAAATCCCGTTGGGCAAAATGTGTATTGGGCAATGTTATTCAGGCAATAGCTATTTCAGTCGAAGTCCCCCTCATAGCAGTTTCAGTTGATTCCATCTTCCATCCCATTATAGTTTTGTAATAGCTGGGAAAGTTTGCGATACGTAAATAATGTTGAAGAAGCTTCTAGACATTTTGACATAGTTTATATCTTCGGAACACTTCCTCCAAAAACCTTCCATGGGCTCCTTTAGTAGCATCATCCTCTAGCTTTTTGAATGGGACAAAGGAATCCTCCGCCTCTATTTCCAACCTCTCCAGAAATTAAAAGTAATTGGGATTACTTTAATCTGTAATTCATGCTTAATGCTACCTCCAGATGGTGCCCTCAGAGATTAAAGAAAACGGAAATTTCTACGAAAATTGAGCAAATTGATGATGCAAATTTATATACCAGTGTACATTATGTAGTTGTGCATCACCCCCAGTTTCTGATAATATCACTAGGCATATTACTTTTTTTATTGTACATTTTTTCTTACAGTCATGCCACAGACCAGGCATTTACCTTTTGATAAAGCTCCATATAAACACTGCTGCGTGTTAATATGAAGCTTTATAAAGGGAAATGCCTGGTCTGTGCAGTCATGCTAGATTATCTAATTACGACATTAAGCCAATCCAATCCAATTAAGACATACAGATAAGCAAATTAAATAACACGAATTAAACAAATATATATTTTAGTTCAGGCACTACACCCAAATTGATTGACGTAAATCGGTATTGATCCAACCTGCACGGAGTAATATTGGTATGAATACTGTGTACATGGAAAGAAAGTCATAATATAACGTGATCTATTAGGTGGAGAAAGAATTTGTTGCGTAATAATAAATACTAAATGCATTCACTGTGATATTCAATAGCTAAATGTGGAAAATCACATTCTTTGCATTCCACTCAACAAGGCTGAATACTGGCTGGGCCAAAAATCCAATGAACTCAGGTCCGTTACTCCAATTCTGGACCAGTTATTGTTTATTATTTTCGCTGTCCCGTGGCTCATAGACATTCCTGTGCTCTTTCCTATTTTATGTAATAAATTATAAAGGTCACAGTATGACGTTCAGGAAGGAGCCGCTTTACGTAATGAACTATGTTCCTCGAACGGGGCAAAGGAGAATATGTATTTTCTTTTGGTTGATATTTTCTGCGGTTACCGTTGATCGTGAGCCATAACTAAAATTGCAAGTTTTTATTTTTATCTGATTTTTAATGATCTTCAATTTTACATACCTACCTCATATTTGAATTTAGTTGTTAATTATCTTTTAGTCGCCATTGCCAGATGCATTAAAAGCCAGAAACTATTTATACTTAACTGTTTAAACCAATTTTTGGCTCATCGGAATTCGGCTTCAGCTTTAACAGTTTTTGTGACAAAAGTATCCCTGTTCTGACGACATTTAGAAGTAATGATCGCAAGGGGATTAAGTTCGACAGTTATACGCAAACAGCCAAAGTCGACCGGTAAGCATTTTTACCTGCCTAAAAATAATAATAAAAAGGGAGTTTAGCTCAAATATTGTAAATTGAATGTGGTATGTATATCTGCTTAACAAAAAATTTATTATTTTAATCCCACAAACCGTAGTTCAGAAAGAGAAGCGAAGTCCCATTAACAAAGTGTCTCCCGTCCCGAGTTATGCCAGCATACATAAAGTATGCCCTTCCGGGGTACCCAAGCAATTGCTTCAGTTGGCGTATGCCGATCAACTCACCATAAGAGAGAGAAAGGAATTACTGGATGGTAAAAATACAATTAAATTTTAATCTCAATTTAAATTATAGTTGGTTTTAAAGCTGTGTTCTACATTATGGGGAACGGTGAGACAACATTTAACTATTTTCTTTTGTTTGGCATCAACAGGTCCCATGGGCTATGAGATAGAAAATAGATATGATATCTTCAATGAACTGGACGAGCACATTTATACTGTGGAAGAATGCCTGGAATGTGATTCCGACTGCATGCGAAATTATTGCGGATCCCTAAACCTCGTGGTAAAAGTGATGGACTTGGATGGGAACAAAGTCATATCTTGCGAGTGCCCTTTGCCCTTACAGGAAGTTTGTTGCTTGCAGGTATATAATTACGGTAAACTTACGATTAGATATTATTGGTCCGTTGAAAAAAAATTAAAAGAAAGACTAGCAAACTAACCAAACCTTAATTATAATTATTGTAGTCAATGAACGTCCTGCTCTGGTCTGGAAAGGGAATAGGTCGGATTAAGCAAAAACGGGGACATCGAGCTGAGCTTCACATTATGAATAGCCAGGGCAACACAGATTTCATTGTTAATGGCCCACCACGCTATTTTCATTGGCATAGTGAGAATGTTGAATTTCCGGTACGAGTATTTACTAGCTCTATTTTAAATGTTAAATACGATTTTGTAACATAATGTAAGTTATAATGTGGCCATAATTGACTTTTTATTGGTTTTCAGATTTTTGAGTCGGATGGAGAAACTGAGTGTGGGCGGATTTTAAAACGATGGGGCTTTGAACACAGAGCTTTCAATTTTCCCGATTCTGACACATTCGGGGTGAGATTTCCAGCAGGGAGTAATCCATCGATGAAGGCATTGCTCATTGGAGCAACTTTTTTAGTGGTAAAATATTTAAAATATTTAAAATCTTTGATGGAAATTTATTAATGTTATAGAAAACTGGAGTTTTTTTAATACTTGCAGGACTATATGTACCTGGATGGAAGGGTTAATGGTGGGGGTGGGGGTGCTCCATTACGAGACACCGTTTTAGATTAGATCCGGCCAATGATTGTACATCGTCATCATCAAACTATTAAAATTACTTCTATTGCTCCCCGTTTAATTCTATAATGTACACCCGCTAGGATTACTTTTTCTATGTTAGCACAACTCAACATTGGAAATTGGAACCGCCACTGGTAAACATCTATTAACTATATGCTTACGAGTTCCAATTTCCGTTTGCTTGTTCAAGGAATGGTTGTTTGCTCTTCTTCAAGGGTTTATAATTAATTGTGCTTATTTACTCCAATTTAATCTATTATAGGAAGATTATTAGAGTGGTTAGCTTCGTAACCCATTATCTATTGATCGACATAAGGAGCACAATTAAATTATCAATTTACTTTTTGTTGACCTAATCATAATTTTTTGGATAAAATAAATCCAGTTAATTGGAACGGCATTTAATTGCATAATATTTCGAGTAAAAATCGCATTACGGTTGGAATTGGGACTACGCTGGCAACGGAAGTTGTATTTTACTATTTAGTTTTTGAAATCTGTGTAAATCTCAAGATGGAGGGAAGCAGATTTTTGAAAGTTCATTTTGACTTTGCATATTTCTTGTGTATGTGCCCATTTCGACTTGTCCAAACTCCTCCACTCAAAAGTGATAAGAGTTGCGAGTTAGTTAGATGCAGTTACTACGCCAAAACCTCTCATCTTCAAAGGGCAATTTCGGCGTTTCTAACCATTTTAATGTTATTCTGGTTCACAAAAGAAATTCGTAGTGTATTTACTGCGCTATCCAGTCATACGTCTAAGAACGGGACAGATCCCACAAAATACTTTGAAATGATGGGAGGGATCCTCAGCGGACTCGTAAAGCCTTACTGGGCTAATCTTGTTTGGAGGAAACGGGATCAAATTGTCTCCATCATGCATTTTCACTTTGCCCCAGAACTGCAACCTAATGCTCATCATCATAAAAACCGGAAGATCTTTTGGAATGGAATAATAATTTTAGTCTATTCACTCGCCATCTTAGTGACATTAGAAACCATTTGGGGCAAGGGACAATTTGAGAGAAATGAGGAGATGGGAGTCAAATGGGAAAAATGGAAGAGGGAGGTTCACTCCGCATTCTTTCTGGAATACTTTCCTCAATTGGAGTGGTATGCTGGAAGTTATCTCGAAATGGTTGTTGTTGGGGTGGGAGTCGTCAGTTTCATTTATCGTGATTCCGTAGACACCGTCGGAGGCTTATTGTATTTATGGGTAACCATTTCACTATGGGCAAATGTTGAGTCCTTCACCAGCATGTTGACAGGCAAGAATTTTTCAGTGGGGAAGATGACCTGGCGTGAGGTCAAATGTCATTACAAGTCCCTAAAGGAACTCTCAGACGTTATGGACTCCACATTTGGGGCTTTCAACACTCTCTTTCTTTTAGGGACGTTTACTTACTATCCATTTGGGTTTCACTCACTTCTCAGTAGTCCATCTGAGGAATATCAAGAGAAAGTGGATAAGTATATTGATGGCACCTTACTTTTGATATTTTTCTTTGGCGTTTCCGTAGCACAGTATTACCTGGCTTCGGATATCTGTCGGAAAATGGACGCGTTGAAGATTTGGCTCTCCAAGGAAGAAAATCAAACGGAGATACCGGCTAATGAGTTTACAATGACGGTGAATGAGATTGATAGCAGTGTGGTGGCAATCAAGGCATTTAATTCATTTGCTTTCACATATTCTCTGGTTGCGAACGTAAGTGTGGAAGGAAGAAGAAGTGAAAATTAATGTAATTTAGTATGTTCAATTTAACTAGTGACAAGATTACTATAAGTTTAATTTAATTTTTCTTTATATGTTTCTTCTAGATTATTGGCTGCACCATAACATATTTTATTATATGCATTCAGGGCAAGGGAGGAATGGAGTGTACATGTTAATTTTATGCAATGACTGAATAAATGAAATGAAATAAAAAACGAAAGATCAAAGAAATCTTTTATTTCCATAACTTAGACCTTTGTTTGTTTTTGTTTGCTGTTTATTTGCCACATATTCCTAAATCCGGTTGTAAAAAAGTCATCGACACACGTTTTTCCTCCTGTAGTTATGCATGCTATTGTAGAGCATCAAAAATGCCAAGTGATCGCGACTGGATTTTAACATTAGTTTGGCCAATATCGTCACGCACTATTTTACTCATCACTGATTAATAATCAGTTTAAAAGAAATCAGAAGCAGAGCAAAAAACAACGCTGGAATTTCATGGAGGAAGCAAGCGTACCGGACTTGCCCTTTTCCTTTTCATCATCATCATGATTCATGATATATCTATGGCATATAAGTGTAGGGCACTCCGCTGTCGCAATCTTATCCCGTTAATTCTGTCAGATTTAGTTTAGGATGATGTAATAATATGAGATGAAGGATATCCTTTTCATAATAATCTATATTTCCGTGACGAAAATTACGTCAACCCGTACCATGTAATTGTATGGTGAAAAAAAACGTAAACAAGAATAAAATAAAATCACTCATTGCAAAGTTATCGTGAGGAGACAAATAGGTTGATTGTAATTTTTCTAGAAGTTCTGATTCGATTTTTAATTAAATAGTTTTCTTTTAAAACCATTAATTTTGCATTAAATCATTGTTCTCCGGAATAAAGTAGAGATAGATGAATTCGGGGAAATGGAAGTGCTGGATTTTGTAAAGAGCCGAGGAGCCTTTAACGTGATTGTGGAACGACCAGTTGACTGTGTCACTGGAAGTACGGGAACACAGAATGATTTGGATGTTAGTAAATTTTTCTAGCCGGTTTCAGTTAACTAACTACAAAATTAATTATAGATAATGCATATGTAAAATGTAAAACGACCTCGTAATTTTTGCTCTGGTAACATCAGAATTTTGCTATAGAGTTTTTTTATATCATTTTTGTTGGAACTTATTTTCCTTTTTAGACGAGATCCTATCACCTTCCAACCACGGGACAGAAAGGCCTGGCACTTGTTCTCAACATCATGGAGTTTGAAAACGACAGAAGAAACCAGCATAGAAGATATGGCTCAGAAAAGGACGTTGACTATCTGACAGATTTGCTACTGCAACTGGACTTCCGGGTGTTTCCAGAGCAGCCAAGGGAGCTTTACCAAAAGAAAAAGACAAAAAAGGTGCGCAGGTTTTTTTATATTCAATTTGTCCTAGGAATTCCAAAAAAAAAGATTTTTAAACTATGTATATTTTATATATTAGGATATCCAATGTCACATCAACACATTTAAACTGGAGATTGAAAAGCTCAAACCAGCATCTATCATAGTTTTTGTGGGTAGTCATGGAGACTACCACAAAATACTTACATCAGATTTAAAAGCCAACGCTCTAGATGACTATCAGTCATTGCTAGTGTATGAAGACATCGTCTACCAATTCTCGGATGAAAGCTGTCCGGAGTTGAAGGGAAAGCCAAAGATGTTCTTCTTTCAAGCGTGTCAAGGATTCCCAGCACCCAGTGTCAAGGATTGCCTAGAGGGTGTAGAGCCTCCCGAAGAGTTCACAATCAGCGATGTTTTGATTTGCAGGCCAACAATTCCTGGAACGCGCTCGTATAGGGACCACTTCAAGGGATCATATTTTCCTTATTGCTTCACCTACATCATGATGAAGTATGCGTTGAAGAATAAGTCCCTCCAAGAAATCCTGGATAAAGTTAGGACGATGATGACAAAGCTTCAAAGAGTTGAACACAATCAATTACCTCCGCTTGCCTGGACGTCCTTGGGCTTTACTGAACTGTACTTTTCAGGATGTGTGAACAAATCCTCAAAAGTGAAAAAGTATTGTCATATCCCAGCAGGAATTCAAAAATTCATTTCAAATGAATCCGCAAAGTTCTGTGTAGTGCATACGCTGGATATTAACATCACTTGTGAGAAAATTCGGGAGAACGAAGAAAACTGTATTTTTACAGAAATGGCAGAATTTCTAAATATGGTTTCCTGTGACGATCCTGACCCATATTTACTCTACGTTGTGAAATACTGCAAGTTGGAAGACATCCACGATTTTGTGAAAAACTTGAAGTCATTTCCGTGGGAGGATGTTAAAGTGATTTTAGTTACTTGTGGGGATGAACAGAAACTACGGGAGCTCATTCACAAGAGCAATCATTCCAGAAAAGTCAAAATTGACTTCCAGTTCGACAGGATGGATTGGAGTGACCTCAGTCCAGCGTATAAATTTCAAATACAAAAGAAGCTGGAAATATATTACAAAGTGGAAACTGCAAATATTCATATGGGAGGAGCTGCCCTGGTGGATGTAATCGGTGGGCGTAGCCTGTTCTATGAAACATTGCCAACAAAGTTGAGCTATTACGTTTCCAGAACGGTTTGCTCCAGAGATGTAATTTCTAGCAGGGTTTTTGGAGAGGATCCTGGAAACATTTTTGTTGTCAGTGGAATCAAACGAAGTGAACTTAATCAGTTGGCATGTTCGAAAGCGACCGTTAATTCTGGGGAGTACCTTCGAGGTGAAAGTCATAATGCAAATATTATACAATTGGATGGAAAGTTTCCGAATCATTTCACAAGGATTTGTGACATCAACTGTGACAAGTTCAATGTTCATTTACTTCGCTATGAAGACCAAGAGTTGCAATGGGTTACTTCAAAAGGTGACATGACTGTGATTCAAAAATGCGTAGAAGAGCCACAGGAACAATATCTGAATCGTGAATGGGAATTTTGCATATCTTTAAGTGCTCATTCGAGTGACCCCATTATCATCTGTGACTCCCCTGGAATGGGAAAATCCGTTCTTTTGGCGAATATTGGGTGGAATTTGAGGAGGATCTTTACCGACCGAATTGTGATTTTTATTCAGTTTAGTGAATTCATTCAGCTTTTGAAGAAAGTTAAAATTTCAGACAAAGTGGAACGAGTCAAAACGACGCTGCAAAGAATGCTTGGGAAGCACCAGTTGGGGGAAGCCGTTATGAAATCTAAATTCAACGCTCCAAATCTTTCTGTTGAACTCCTGCTAGACGGTTTTGATGAAGTAAATTTGGCAAATATCAAATTTGCTCATGCTGTTTTGAAGATAATCAGAGACGAAATGAAATCCGTCAGATTATGGATCACCTCTCGTCCTCATTTAATGCATGAGCTGGAGAACAATTTGAGCAGTCTTGGCTACAACATCCAGCCATTCAGTGAGGATGACCAATTGCACTTCCTCAAATCATTTTGGTCGCGGGAAACTAAATTGGAGGAAAACCGGTTAGAAGAATTTGCTAAAACATGTTTAAGTGCGTGTAAGACAATGACAAACTCATCAATGGAGATGGAGGAGATTGCTGGGATCCCCCTCCAGTGTCAAATGATTGGGGAGGTGTATGAGGATGATGTGATGGGATATGCTGACATAGATAATGAGTCCCCCGCTCCCCTCGAAATTAATGACATTGGCACCATAGGCTATTTGTACCAGTGCCTGATTAAAAGAAAGCTTGAAAAATACAAACTTGCTCATGGATTTGCCAAGTTGAATGAGGAAATGGCGATGTTGATGCATGTGCGGATAAGTGTGGAGTTACTGTTTCCGGAAGAATTTCCGGCGCTGAAGGGATTATTCAGCTCAGTTGATACTGAAGAAGTCCTTAAAATTGGGATTTTAAATTCAACCGATGGAGTAGATTCCATCAAGTTTATTCACAGAACATTTGCTGAGTACTTTGTTGCTTGGTTTGTGGTGGAAAGAATGAGCCGCCAAGTTGGCATGGTGGAAAGGGTCACTGTAGCCGTCGCTAAAGGGTTCTTAGGGAAATTCCCTCAACTGACAAGTATAAAGCCCAGGTAGCAACACTCGGATTGCAATGAAAATTTGCATTCTGGGGTATTTTTGCATGATTTAAACGAATATGACAACGGTTGGTCTGCATGGTGCTCCTAACTCTCAGAATTAAGGGTTAAAATCCATTAAATTGTCAAAATCGTCGTATTTAAGGGCTTAAGTTAAATTAATCAAAAAACCAACATCAGATTCGAAATCTACGCTGTCGATTTAGTATAAAACGATACTTTACTTGCGAATTAGTTCAACTTTTGGATTTACCCCTCCAACTCCCTCCCCCTATTGTGGGGGATGAGAGGCCCATGCAGACCAACGGTTATTATATTCGTCTTTTCCATGCAAAAATACCCCAGATTGCAAAATTTCATTACGATCCGAGTGTTTCACCCCGGGAACAGTACTTGTGAGAAGAATTGGAAATGTTAGTTGGAACGAAGTTCTAGTGAATTTTGCAATTAAAAAAGTGCTATCAACCAAACTTGGAGATGACACCTTAGAATTGTTTCATCCAGTAATTGCCTACTTTGTCAACTTTGTCATTGATAATGTTCCGGAGCGAGTCCCAAACAAGGCTACATGTGTCAAGTTATCGTATAAAGTGACAAATTCTCCTGAGATTATGCGCCAACTAGCTCACGCTTGTGGATACATGGACTTCTCGAACATTGTGAAGTTTTTGTTCCATGCTAACATGCATTGCAGACCGATCTTCGACTTTGAGTTTGTTTCTCTCGCCGTCAAGAATTCCGGACGTGAGCTGGTCAAGTTTGGATTAAGTCGATTTGAAAAACACGAAGAATTTGCGTTGAATCTGCAAATTGAGCTACTTCGTTCTGCAGTTAAAAGAGGAAATTATAATATAGTGGAGTTTCTTCTCCATGAAAAAAATCTTATTGGGATTGTGGAAAATTTACATGAAAAATTAAAAACGTTGCTTCATGACTGTATTGAAGATACAGACGGGGATAAACCAGACTCCGATATTGAGGAAAAAATTCAAATTGTTCAAACCCTTTTCCGGACTAATCCCAGGCTATTGGAAGAGACAAATAAAAATGGCAAAACACCCCTGTTCCATCAACCAGGATGTGTTCATATTCGACTTCTAACAAGTCTCATTCAATTGGGAGCTAAACTGGTCGATGAGAGTGTTAAAAATGGGGAGGAAACAATTTTACACAGTGTGCTCGATGATGAAATAGCTAATTATTTCTCTATTAATGATTACCACACACTCCTATCAAGTATTCCAGAGGACATTCTCCGAGAATTGGTTCAGATGAAATGTGCCAATGGAACGACGCCTTTGTGGAAGTGCGCTGAGATGATCGACCTCGAACCCGAAACCTTACAAATATTTAAAAACGTGGGGGCTGACTTCCAGTTCCAGTCCCAGTTTGAAGCTCGAAATTGTTCTATTTTCGAACTTGCAGTTTATTATGGAGGCGAAGAAATGCTGAGAAGTCTAGTGCATCATGGAGCTTTTGTTCCGTCGGATACAAGCGGGAGGCTTCTGCACATTGCTGCCCATGCAGGGAATGCAGACGCCATTAGAGTCCTCGTCGAGGATTGCCAGTTGGATATAAACTGTAAAAATTCGCTTGGACAAACCCCTTTGGATGCAGTTATAGACAGTAGCCATGTGGTTGGCGTTAGAAGATTTCGATTCGGTTTGGCTTTGCATGAATTGGGTGGACAGGGATTTTTTATAAATGGGGAATCGCTCTTAAAAGCTGCAAAGACGGGGAAAGTGGCTTCAGCCTACCTTCTTGGTTATTTGGGCGTGGATGAAGAAAGTGTGAAAGATGAAAGTGGGAATTCGGTTGGTTACTGTCTGGCTAATCATGAACGGAATGAACAAAATAAGATTTGTATGAGTAGGTCGGCTTCACAACATAGTCTCTGTTTCCCTTCCGCTAAATTTTTGCTTGATATAAACATAGCTAGGACAGGACTCTTGGACAGATATCCGGATATTGATAAGGAGGGAACATTGAAGATTTTTAAGGTTTTAAGTAGACATACTCCTGTGGCAATTAATCCTAAGCGGAAGTATTATAACAATACATATAAAGATTTTAGTCACAATAAATTATCTTTAGTAACCTTTTCTTAAAGTTATTCTAACTAAACTATAAATTAAAATAGTTCATGCACTTTTATTTTATAAATGTACATTCAAATATTTACTAACTGTTCCTAACCTAACTAAATGTTTCATAAGTTAGTTTTAATTGTGAAGACAACGACACCAAAGACGATCAAAAACAAATTAATTAAAAGTATACAATTTTATGATGATGTGGGTATTTTTAATTCCATATTTCATTCCATTTTTTTTATTGTAAAAGGGAAGGGAAAAGGAGGTGTACGAAAAATAACGACTGATATAGTAATGTCATTGTCATTGCCATGTATATTGAAGATTAGAAAATAAATGTGATTTTTGATGATGTCATTCAGTGGTAAACAATGCTGACCATGACTATGCACGTCCAATCTTGGTAGTAATTAATAAAATGATTGTAATTACAATGACGTATCTGTAAGTTATTCGAATTATAATATAATAATACATAATATTTGAGTCCTAGAGAGGAATCCTACTGAATTATAAAATTGTTGTTCTTATTGTTTTGGTTCGGTTATTTTCAATAATTATAATTACAGATACTACTTGCTGACTGCAGATAAATATTTGATCATAGCACAACAAATTACTACGCATTATAAAATTTGGATTGCCATAAATGTATATTAAATTTTTAAATTCCATTAACTCTATAAATTTGCGATATCGCCAGACAAAATTTTTAATTGTTGACAAAATTCAATAGCCTTGGATCTGGCTAAACAGCATGTAGCATGGGGTAAAATTGAATTGGTCGCATTAATGAAAG
Organism: Lepidocyrtus lignorum; assembly: GCA_034696835.1. Taxonomy (NCBI): domain Eukaryota; kingdom Metazoa; phylum Arthropoda; class Collembola; order Entomobryomorpha; family Entomobryidae; genus Lepidocyrtus; species Lepidocyrtus lignorum. The sequence continues at coordinate 24,051 of JAQGAG010000059.1, forward strand.
GGTGTTAGCAAATTCTAAGGAGCAAATGAATACTAGAGACATATTTGCAAAGCAAATTCTGATATCTCAATTCTAAAATTAGTTCCAAAAGCAACTTGCCAATTTTTTAACAGCCGCACCTATGCAAATAACTTCTTCACAAGACATTTTCATTAGGCAAAGTATGAACGAATTAATTTTGTGCCCTGTAAAAGTAGGAGAAAGCAATTCTACAATAACAAGCTGTTTTTAGTTGACAATAATTTTAATTTCACTTCAATTCATAGTTTATTGCTAAACACGCATATTGCAAAAAAAACATCATATTTTTATCGGCCATAAAAACAAGGTTGCTGTTTCATAATTTATGTTTAGTGTACTACGCAATTAAATATGGTTGCGAAATCAGAAATAAGCTATATTTAAGACTGACTCTTAAACCAAGTAAAAGTACAAAAGGAAAACTTCGGATAACTATTCCATCGTCCGAGCTATATTCGTTTTAAATTGTCTACAACAATAATAGAAAGCAATTAATATTAAATTAAGGAATTTTTTATTTTCTCCTCCTTTCAATATAATCTAAAAAAACACAAGTCGAAATGGAAGTAGCTACGCATTTTCTAAAAATCTACACAGATTTAGGCTATTTCCTCTGCATCTGCCCTTTTCGCATTGTCGCCAACTACGATTTTCCCCAGAAGAAATCCAACGATAAATCTAAGCAAATTAGCCCCTACATAAAATACGTAATTCGCACATCCACATTTCAAAAGTTACTATGTGTCACCTTCGCAATTTTGATGAGCTTCCGCATGCTGTGGGAAATTCGGATGAATTATCCAAAGAACAAGAGGAACCCCTCATTATATTTTCGAGTTGCTTTGGGCATTATGAGTGGACTAATCAAGATATTAGCAATTACGGCAATGTGGACGGGGCAAAATAAGATTTTGAGGATTTTCAAGCTGCTCGGAAATAATTTTCCTATCCGCCCCCCTTCATGGAAAACTGTCAGATACATGAAGGTCATCGTCATAATTGTCCATGTTATGTTTCTCATCGTTGCTGCTGGAAGTTTTTCTTTTGGATCCGGCTTCCATGGCTCATTCACAAAAGACTCCAATATTTCAAGATTTGCCATTTGGAAAACAAGTTTGGAGAGAGAGGCAAGGTTGTCATTTTTTCTTGATGATCCTGACTCCACAAATGGGGAGAGCAGCTTTGAAGGAGCCCATCCCAAAAATGAAACGGTTTCCAGTCTTATCATCTTTGCACTTGGGGTCATCAGTTTTTTCTACCGGAGACTGGTCGGGACTTACAGTGACGTTCTTGTATTGATGGTGGCGTTGACCCTTTGGCTACCTGTCCGATCCTTTTCAGAATTGTTTGATAATTCAACCGAGAAGGGTTTCATGGGGCATAGGCAACGTGATACAAATGGTTTTCACTTGAGTGCATGGCATCAAATTCAGTCAATTTTCCCATTATTAAAGGAATTAGCACAGCTAATCAATTCAACATTTGGGCTTCATATTTTGTTCTTTCTCATTTTGCAAATCTTTCAATATTCCACCACCTCCGATGTGATGTTCATTAAGAAGGAATATTTAATGGATGAGAATTTTGAGGTGCTCAAAGTACTCTTTCTATTTGTGGGGAATGCTTTCGCTTTCTTGTATTTTTCGGTTGATATTTGCCAACAGGTTAAATTTTTTGCTTAATTTTCAAATTGTTCTGAAGTTAAAAAATATAATTATAAATTCAAGTAATTTTAATGTTCATGTTTTGCAGATGGGCGCCTTGAAAGATTGGCTATCTGAGAAAGACAACACGAAAGGAATCCCTACCAATGAACTGGTCGTGATGATGAATGAGTTGAACTCAAATGCGGTGGCAATTAAAGGGTGGAATATGTTTCCAATTACGCCCTCATTGGTGGCTAACGTAATCTAAAAAGAAATAGATTTTTATTTGTATCGTGGGCCTCTGAAATTGGACATCTTTTAATAATTTGTGACTATTTTGCAGGTTGTGGGCTGTACTATAACGTATTTTATAATTTGCATCCAAGCTGACTAAAATGAAAGGAAGCCACCGGTATATTTATAATGTTAGCAAGTCATTCGCAAACTTTTTTATTTGTCCTTTGTCACAATAAAAGTATTTTGTTAAATAATAATTTTCATTCGACATATTGAAGAAATTAGGATGTAGATATAAGGGCCGCGGAAGCCCCATTTTCGTGTGGGTGATTTCATGAAAAATTAAAATATACATATACTATATACCGCCTTTTCCCGGATACAGAAATTATATGTTGTATAAGGGCCGCGGAAGCTCCTTTTTGGGTTGGCGATTTCATGAAAAAATTTGGTTCGTATATGGCAAAATAAAGTACTTTTCACAATTTTACAATTTTAGTGGGTGTTCCATCACCCACACCACCCACGGTTCCGCGGCCACTAAAGTATGGTATAACCATGCTATATGTATACCTCCTTTCTCCGCATACAACGCCTACGCACTATTTCCGCTCCAAATTTTTCCCTATAGGTCTATTCAAGTCAATGTGCACTGTTTTGTAACCGCGTTGCGTTGTAGATACAGTGAAGATAATAATTATTCACATTTGCCATCCCACATTAAAAATTCTGACTTCCGTTATTATTATCTAGCAAGCTTACATGGATTGCTATACTAGGTATAAATATTATGAAATTAGTAATCTGGACGTCATCATCAGCAATTTATCCAGGAAAGTACATAATTTATGCAAAACAAAAATCTTTTAAACATTGCTGACCTAGTTTAATGCTTTTAATAAGATAACATCACGTTGCATTTTGCATAGCTTGCGTAATTTAAAAAAAATCATATCATGTAAGATGGATGTTGCATTCAGCATTCTTTCTCCTTTCGCTTTAAAAATGCAGAAGCGTGAACAATGAAAAGCCTGCGGCAGTGCAAGTGTAAAGTCCAATTACATAACGGAAGCCGAAAAGTAAAGCTGTTGTTTTGTGGCTTGGTTGATCATTGATAATCCAGCCGAAAAGGCATACAAAAACTTACTTTTCTTTGTTCCTTTCCCAGTAACCCAAATAATCTCCCTCAGCCCTCAGGCTAGCCAAGCCATCCATCCTCATCATTATCATCTAGCCATTAGCCACATGTTACTATTTACTATACTGAATAGCCCTTCATTTCACTTTTACTTGATAATCCTGATAAGCCAAGCAGATAAGATTAAACGATGTACCTATTTTCTCCATACAGATTGATGATCTTTCATAGAAGCTCATTAAGCCACTCACAACCAAACTATAATCAATCCAATTTCAAAAGTAACGTTTTGAAAACCAGCTTTCCAAACCTAGCCATGTATGATACTTTTCATAAGCAAAAACGTCAAGCGCATTTGTTGCATTGTAAGCTGCATTATTTGGTTACGTAACAAAGAGCCATCATCATCATTACCATCATAACAACAATAGCATGGCAAAATGCATTGAGATGAAGCATTGAACTTTTTTTAAAGAAATCCACTCCAGTCGAGTCCCAATCCATATCTTATCCATGCAATGAAAAACGTCAAAATAAAAAGGACCACAACACAACAAGTCCCATAAACACTGAACCAAAACAGACGGACAGACTAGGGCTCATGCTAAACTGATCGTTTGTAAAGTTCGTAACGGATTACATGGCAGAGGTACCCTCCCTACCCTCCCACACTATGGATGGGGCTTCCTTTACAGCCGATGGCAACTCTACCTCTCTGCATATTATTTCCCATTATAACATGAGCAAGATTCAAGAATTGCCATCATAACAGCATTCGGCTTGTAAGAATAGTGCGATTTGGTTTGCCAACCATTGACAGTAGTTTTGGACTCGAGCAAATGTGAAGAAATTCTGGGTAAGCTCGAGCCATCATTTCTCGTAAGTCGCAGTGTTGAATACCGAGAATTCTCCCTAAGCCCAACGTCAGTGTGCCACAAACCATCAGACAAGCAACATCTCCGCTGCTCATTACAAAGTAAGCTGCTTAGGGTGAGGTGCTGTCTACGGTGTGGATCGAGGAAGAGGCAGAGCTGGAGAGGATTAAGTTTTTTATTTACAAACTTGACAATTAGTTTAGGTTAGTTAATTTAGTTACTTGGCTGCTGTGATTTTGTCCTGACTTATTGCTGTGGAGTTGGATGTTGAGTGTATTTAATAAATCGAGTTTGAGTGAACTTTCGGCAAATTCGGAAAAAGTGAAGAAAAAAATTGGGAAAATGGACAGGAGCATTTAATAATTTATTGGTAAGTTAACTTGAATGAAAAAAAGTGGAATTTTTGGGGGAATCTGGAATAAATGGATGCTCAGTGAGAAAATCCGTTTTTAATGAAAGTAGTTTAATGTGCCAAGCACAGGGATCCATGGATGAACGTAACAGTTAGGGTTAATGCCATTTATGCCATTAAGACGTAATTTTAATGCCAAATGCCCACTTCTTTCCAGTTATGTCTGATAAATGAATAGAGACAAAATCCTGGTCCAGGTCATTATGTCAAATAGTATAGTTCTTGGAATTTAATTTTTTTGAGGCTATTCAGTTATTATTTGTTGTGCAGTAAAAAAAAACATGTTGAAGTTGGCAAAAAGTAAACTAGATTTTTTAAGTTCCTCATGTAATTAAAAATTTATTTTAACACGAGAAAATACATACAAAGGTTACCGTTGTTAGCGTGCAAGATCTTAGATCATAACTTATTTTCATTATCTTTTGGACTTGTTTTTACGATGGAAATGGAGTTACTCAATTAATCCCTGGCTCACTGCTTTTTATGGTTTATACAATAAATACTCTTCATGTAGGTTTATGAAAACTCATATAGTTTCATGAAGTAATATTTTTGATTTAGTAATCAGTCAGTCGACAATAGCTCGTCGGGTCCTTTAAAAGTAGAGCCTTTACGCTTCGCTGGTTTCTATCATCTATTGTATGTGTTATTAGCGTGGGAAACCCGCAACCCGAAGTGTAGGAAGATGAATGGCATGACATTGATGAATGGAGATGACCCTTTCCATGTCATCGGATTCACATTTCGCGAATTTTCCTTTATTTAGTAGAAGAGTTTTCTTAAGTTCAAAGGAATATAGGAAAATGCAAAGTCTAAGATTGAATTGGAGTTTTAACTTGCGAAATTTTATTGAAGTATTACTACCATTAGTAATAAAAATGGTAATTATTTTTTGTTTGTTATTATGCTATTATAGGTGATAAAGAAATAATCTGCGTGATTGTGAAAGTCCAAGGCCAACAGATTTTCGAACGAAATTCCCATCCCAATCACCATGAGGATGCCGAGTGACGCCTCTCCTTTGAATCCCAATGCCGGGGAAGAAGCAGCCAAAGATAATGACAATAGTAACGAAGCGATGGCATCTGACGCTTCTCCTCCTGGGAATGTGACTTATGGCAGCTCTGATGATGATAGCAGTACGGCAGGAAATGCTGATTCATCTGAAGCACCAGCTCGGGAGTTGGTGGCGGTGGTGACAAACCTTAACGTTGGCACCGAGTTCCGAAATCAGATGGATACAACTGGAACTGGATCGGCGTCCGACCCAATCATTATTGATTCACTGGTACCAGTACTTCCTGAGCTTCCTAAACTATGCACGACTGCAACTGGAAATGGCACTGCCGATATGGATATATCTTCTACAGTGAGCCATGGACCATCTTCATTATCCCAAACACCTTCAGTTTCCACAGATGCTTCCACGTCCACAACGGACCCTCCTACTGCTGGGAAGGTATGCCTTATATTTTATTTTGGGCTTCACGTCTAATAAGAAACAAGTAATAAAACTGCTTTATTAGCATTTGTTTTTACAAATGATTTTAGAGATTATAGGACCGTTTTGTTTGTTATTATTTCTTTCTTACTTTTGTTCGCCTCTCGTCATTTTACAATGGGCGATAATATTTTTTGCGACGTCGTAGTTTTCATTTTTCATATGGCATTTGTAATGGATGGATCAAGCTGAAATTTAGTT
>JAQGAG010000060.1:0-29803 GCA_034696835.1 Lepidocyrtus lignorum
TAACATGCTATAATAATTCGATTTAATCTAGTTCATATAACTTACAGCTACGTTGTTGTATTACAATCAATTTATTATTATTTTTATCTATTCTCCTTCCGTGCAACTCCTTATCCGGTTTGTATGGATGAGTGGAGATGGTCCAAGAAAATGGGAGAATATAATCATAATGGAGTTTGAATAGTGTTTACTAAACGAAAGTAATGCAATAGTTACTTATATTAAAACTGCTTAAAACTTGTCTAGATTCTCTTGAAATTCAAATTAATGGATTAATCAATGTAGTTATTTCCCTATCTGGATTTGGAATACAAAAATCAGACACAAGCTGGAAAATAAAATTATTGCCACAGAAGAAAGAAAATATCATCTCCTGTTGTATCCTTACCCATGTTTTACAGCTTTGGGGAAAATAAGTTTCATGGGAAAAGTTTTCGGAAAACAAATATCGACTGATCTATGATGTAGCATATGAGAAAAACAAGAATGGAATTTATTTCAATATTTTTGGTAGATTGTGCAGATAAAAAGGCATTTCGCATGTTTGAATAGCACTCAATATCAAAAACCGAGTGTCAATTTTTTTATCTTAAAACTTTCCTTTTTACGGGATCAAAGTTCTCGAGAAGATCTCTGGGTTTGCATGAGATTAAAGCATAGAATGATTGGCATTCTACATGATTCCTGAATCATAGAGGTAATAATAGTACTGCTAGAGATGGTAAGCAGCAAAATCCTTGTGATTTGTTGATCGTGTACCTGGGTTATCCATGACAATTTTTAGTACATTTAACCTGCTTGTTGGCAGTTTGCTTTCTTTAAACAATCATTCGTTGGACAACTTCAATGAGCGCATTATGCACCAGGTCGCCATGGTCAGCCCAGGTACACGATCAACAAGCTTGGCCGTGTTTCACTCGAAGAGCTGCTTTTGAATAGACTTTCAATATCTATAAGTTAAAAATCTTTGTCCTGAATTGCAAGCAATTTTTAAGGGAATCTTACAAATTATATTATTATCCCATTTTTTAATTTCCATTTTTAATCCATTTTAGGAAATACTTTTCCATTTTCATCGCTTTCCCAGTTAGCTAACTACAATGGAGTTAAGTTGTGGTTGTGGCTGTGCTTTACACTAATGCAAAAAAAGATTAACGGGATGGTCTACGCTTTTCCATTGACTTCATCATGGAAATTGATTCGATCGTGCTTTTTGTTCCATCATCATTATTATCGTCATCATCAGTCATCCAACATCAACAACCTCCAAAATAGAAAAAAAATCTAACGGAAGTTAGATAAAGATGGGAGAAACATCCTCCCTTCCAAGAAGAGACTATAACCTGTCGAAGAGGCTTTTAGCAAAAACATACTCACGATCAGAGGAGTGAGAGGCCTAGAAGATAAAAAAATGACCAATCAATTGCGTATGATGATGGTGATACATGTGCACTGTCGGGTTTTCGTAGCGTAATGGAAGTAGCAAGCGAGCCAGCCCCATCTTTATCTTTACACAACAAAATACAAATGAACAAGCCCATATCACACAGACCAGATAGGAAAAATAATAATAACTCGGTACATAATAAGAGGAAAACCTGTTGCTTTTTTAATGCCAACTTACATATACATATAGCTATGGAGAAAGTGGAATTTGTGGATTCGTTTCAATTACCTAAGTATATATCTTTCCACATAAGCCCACCGATCCACATCCAGTCAGCACGACCCATTTTTTCCGCTGTGTGAACTAGAACTGTACGAGTTTCGTCAAGGCGCAAGCGTGGGGACTTCTTCCATTCTGATTTTCGGATGATGATGACATTGTTCACCGATTCTCGAATGGAAAAAAGTAAGCTTGCCTTTGCGTGCAACATGAACACGGATATTGAAGCCAATTTATAAGGAAAATGCTCCTGCCAATGCTCCTGGTTTTTTTTCCTTGGGTAAAAATGAACTGAAAAGAGGAAAATTGGAAAGGTTTCCTTTTCATTGTATCGTCATTGGCATTATTTTCAGAAAAACATATACATGACAGGAGGAACGGAGAGATTTTTAATCCATAAAAATGGGTAAATATGTTGAGAGCGTGGGGGAAAAGTTGAATAGCGAAGAAGTATATAGTCCTAAATGCTTCTTGAAAGCGAAAGAATGAAAGAATGTCCTAATACGTTAGCCGTCATCGCTGTCATGCTGGATGTGACCTCCGAAGCAGGGTCCCATTGTCAACAACATATTCAGGGTTGAAGAGCCAACTCATGATGAATGGACCCAAGTAAATTATCCTGCTGGTGACCAAAGGTCAAAACTACATGTGTAGCTATAAAGGTAAATTAAAATTAACTAAATCATATAAAAAAATTAAATAAAACTAAATCCCTAATGTAAATGATCGACTAATAAACTGAATTGAATTAAAGGTTCTTTAGCAACGTCAGACTGTGATGTGCAGGTAATCCCTAATTCACAATTAATTCTTCATTTTGATTTAATTTGTGAAATTTTAATAAACTTAGAACAGTGTATCGCTCTTCCCATTCTTAGGTAAATTGGTTTGTTTTCAAGAGGCCTATCGCCATCAGTTCCAGAGATGTGAGTGCCTTCCGATTCATAAGAGACAACTCAGGCAACGAGCTGAAGGTGAATAATCGCCAAATTCAGAGGAGAAATGGAAGATCTGTATCTAATTTTCTAATTGATTTCTAATCTAATTTTAAGAAACCGTGTTCAAAAATAGAAAGTACTATACCATTTAATCTATGTAGTTTATTATGTAACGATTATTATTGCACAGCTAGCTACGTATATATGAAAATAAAAGATATTCTTAAACAGACCATCATTTTATGCGCTTAAAAATTTCCTCGTCATTTTCAACATACATGACATAAAAAGTAGTCCTAACATTCTGCACTAGTAACCTTCACACACCCCGTGAAGCCCCGTTTTTGCAAGTTTACAGAAAAATAAAATTTGCTTTTATAGCTGGATAGCATCGAAACTAAAATATATAGTAGCTTCTGTCCAGATGCTCCACTTCATTTTCCCTGAAACAGTTAGCAGATGGAAGGGTGATCATGATGTTGATGACGATATACGATGAGCAATAAATAGCATTATCCAAACCTTCACTAGATCACGCCACGCTCAACATTTATCCACTCCAGCTCTATACTAGACCTTTTTCTCCATTTGACTGATTATCATCTTAACTCTCCGTAAGAAGATGATACGTGAGCCAAGGGAACACTGTATTATGTATGATCCATTATGATGATATATAAATAGGCAGTCCAAGTTGTGAGGGTGTATAAAAAAGGAACGATAGTGAAAGCTAAAGACTTTCCATACCAACTCCTCATTCCTATACTCAATCCCACATCATCTCACCAAGCACACAAGATGATCGGATCATGATGAGACTGTTTTCTGCAAATAGTCCACAAAACTGGTCGGTCCCACCAGTAATAGGGCGATTCGGGGGTTGAGGGGAGTATAATATTAATATAAATATAATATTTTTCTGCATCGGACGTAAACAAAGACGTGCTTTTACCTTCATGGACACATTTCATCACGGTGCAACGGTCAGGAAAAGGGATCTAACTCCACATCAGCTCTCACGACTCACTCAACGAGACGCAACCACTATCTCCACCATCCTCCCAGACACCCAAGCTTTGACAAAAACTAGCTTCTGATGCGCGTTTTGTTTGGATTTTACGAAATAGGCTTTTAGTCATTTCTCCTTTCGCGTGATGTTCATCTAGCGAAGCCATATCTATTTTTCTGACCACCTTCAGGATCCTTTATTCCATCCTCTACGTCGACAAGAAAGATAATCTGATTTTATCACGAGAAGGAGGAAGAAAGTCTCCTTGTGAATTTTTCTCCTCTCTCAAAAGCACGAATAGACTGTTAAAGGAAGATTGGCTTGTGAAAGGAGAAGTGAAATGTTGCTGATGCCGGAATAGAACCTTTATAGGATTGTGCATGAGCAATTTTTTCATTTTATATTTGGGTGGCCGCACTTATGATCATGATACTGAAACCGAAACGACAATTTTTGAAAAAAGATGAAGACAAACCAACTCATACAGAGAGGGGGAGCCGTACAACAATCCTCAGGTGGGGCCATTGGTCGACTTCGACAGACACCCCAGCAAGCTCAGGAGACTGTGTCAAATCGGTTGACACAGACTAGAGCTGGTTATTTGCCATCGTCGGACCAGCAAGCGAATGAAGGGATTCTCGTAAGTACTTCTAATCCGGAGTGTCAGCAGAATGTGACTCTGACCATTAATCTGGAGGAGAAGGAGAATCAAGGGGCTGCTGCGTAAGTTCGAGTTTTTTCATACATATAAAAAAATTTGGTCCAATAAGGCATATGTTTTTTTTTTCTTTTCTTTTGGTGGCCGTGGTGGAATGATGATCGTGGGTGGAGTGACGAGAAGATCACCGACAAAAACACATTTAGTTTAGTTTTAGTTTACATAATGGAAATGAGCTCAAGCTCAGTCCCAGCAACAAGTGTTGGAAAGGAAAAGAAAAAACCTTTCTCTCTTTTCTCTTTGGTATCGTTCAAAAGAGGTAGTAAAAATGTAACTAGATCATGGTCATTGTCCTGGTGAAACGAGATATTTTTCAATTTCAACTTTTATGCGTGTAAAAATGTGCGTGGATTCGGGAAAGGAATATATGGCAGAGTCAAGCTCAAAGCTTCCTTCATTTCGTATGTGGAAATTGGTAAAAAGTGATGATGACCAATACGTGATACTATTTAGCTATGTGATTGGAAGCTGATGACGACTACAGGAATTGTCAGAGATTTTTATCTTTGAACTGTAGACACAAATTCAGCTGTTCAATATCCATTTCTCACCTCAAAATCGGACAATATCGACACTGAAGCTTATACAACCGACAAAAATCAACCCATGTCAATAATCTGTCGATTCAGGTTTACCAGATAAAACCAGGCGTGGACGTGCCGCGAACTGAAACTAGAGCCGAACACTTACATATTGTATCTCGCTAAATCACTTTTACATTCTCATTTGGTTCCTGTTCCGGCTTGTCAAATACAACATTTTCTACCTTTCCGCCACGACCACCATTACAACCACCGTCACTACTACCACTACCGCCAGTAAAAATATGAAAAGTAATAACATGCCTATAGATGGAAAGAAGTAGGACTTCTACTTTTACAGTGTTCTCATACTGTAACTGCATTTGTTTCCTTTTTATTTTTTCAACAGGAGACCTGCACCTGGAGATGCTGACCGATGCCGAGTCTGTGTGAAAGCTATAAAACCGGATGAGTACTTTAAGGAATGTGCAGAATGTGGTTTAAGAGTATGCGACGACTCTGCTTCATACTCAAATAGCGCGGACGGAAATGAGGCAAAAAAGTTCCATATAATATACCCGGAAATCAGTACTGAAGGATAAGGAATCTGGAGGATAAGGGCACGGGTGGCGCGCCGCTCCATAGAGACCGTTAGACCTGGGGTGTGTAACAGATGAGAACTTTTTCAATTTGCAATAGTTGCAACCGCTGACCATGAAATGAGCTCAAAACGCAACAAGAGACAGGCGAAAACCACGGTAGACTTTTGTGTACTTTCACTTCACATTTTTTTCTTATTCCAACGGAATTTTTAGTTTAAGCTCTGTTCATTTCTTGGATGAGAGGGTATACGGGAGAATTTTTCCGAAAAAAAGTTTTTCTATTCATATTTTGGAAAGTAAGTGTTTCAAACTACTCGAGTCGAACTATTATTCATTTTTGAGAAGACAATAAGGTCAGACGGAGGGCTGAAGATCCCATTTGCACTTAGTTTTGGAAGTAAGAACGATTAGCATTATGTGTAATTAATACTACAGATTGTGTATGAATGCTCACAAGCTCGTACACTATGTACTATGTACTCTACATAGAGATTTTTATGCATGGGAGACAATCGAAAAAGTCATTGACATCTCCACTTCCAAACCTTTTTAAATAAGAAGAGTTTGATGAGCTTTCCCCCCCGGCAATTCATATTTCATCGTTATCATCCCGTTTTTCGTATTTTTTCATCCACACATCACAAACCTCCTTTCATTCTCATCATCTTAACTGCCTTATTAGTACCGGAATGTTTGAGATCCATTCTCGGATACTCGTTCTCTAAAGAGAAAAGATATGAAAAATGGGATGCTCGACTCGCATTCAAACTCATCATCTTATTCAGGGGAAAATGTTCATCTATTGACTTTTCCCGAGCACGAATGCATCATCCTTTGAGAGAAATGTACACAGGAAATTCTTAGATATTTATTCCTGATCATGATCAATATGACGATGAATTATGCGAAAGGGGAAAATATATCAAGCTCTTCAGATAAAAATTCGGCAATAAAACACGCAATTCACTTTTACATTGGAAAAAGGATCACCGAAGAAGTCTAAAGTCTGGACCAATGTGCTTCTTGTTAACAAAAATTCCGAGAAAGTAAAAGGAATATAATGTATCGTTTGAAAAGCTGCCACTTTCGCTAATTCAATTATTTTTTTCCTATAAATTTAAATATATATATGAAGATACTGTTGCTTCTTCGACAGTAGTGAAAGCGTTAAAGGTCAGAATCATGCAGAAAAAATGTCATTTTTGATTTTCCTATTCAACTATTTCAGCTTAGCACTGATACTTTCATAAAAAGAAATTGGAATGAAAAGGATCATTTTTACAAACTCAAGCCTTGTGTTTTCATTCAAGTTGCTGTGTTCAGTGTCTTTGCAAGAAGGGACACGTGTGTATTCAAGGATCATTAGTACAATTAGTACTTTAGAATGGCAATAGTCAAACAAAAGACATAGACACTACACAGTTTCCTCCCATTCCATACACTTTTCCCAGTTTTCTGCAGAGAAAGTAAAGTTGTCGTTTTTTACAATGCTCTAGTGAAGTGAAAGTAAAAGCTCAGATAAAAAGCCAAAGCCAAGATCAATACGTAGGAGCGAACGAATAAAGCAGAATATACAAAAGCGAAAAAGAAAAAGCATGAACCAACTTTTTTCCCCATCTCAAAGATACTTTCTCTCGCTCGTGGCAAGGGAAAAGGGATAAGGAAGGCGGACACAATATGGCACTCTATACGAGAACAGGCCATAAATGAGAATTATGATTGTTGAGAGGGAGTACTGAGATACTCACTTACTTTGGCTACATCATAAAATGAGATCTCTTTACTTGGTTGGTGGTGGTGGTGGTGGTGGTTGTGCGAGACACCAGCGAAAAAGTAACGTTTTTTTACTCCCCGCTCGCCTGATAAGCCTTTTTGAAGGCGGGACTGGAGGACGATGCTAGTGCCAGCATCACATCAGAGCGAGTTAATTACTTTATTAATTCAGGCTAACAGAGAAGAATGGATGGGAAAATTGGTAAATAAAAAAAAATGAGCAAATGCGTGATCAAGTCGAAAACAAGTGTGATGTCGTATACAATGCATACCTATATGGAGTTCAGCTCATGTATACAATTATGATGATGATGTGACGAGGAAAATGGGTAGTATAGAAAAACTAACGTACTAACGTAACTGTTCGCTAACCATATTTATTCAGCAATTTAACTGCTTTCAGATTTCCTCCGCTGGGAATATATTGAAATTGAAGGGTGTGCACGTGAGAACAAATGGATTTGGAGCTAGCTAAAGTTGGAAAGGTGGTCATAAAACGTATGATAGGGGACAGGTGCTCTGGGGAAAGTTCATAAAACGAGTCGATGAAGATGATTTGTAGTGTCACTTTGGATTCTTTTTTGGTTAGGGAAGGAAGAAGTTCTCTGGTTTTCAACAACTGGATTAATGCTAAATATTACGGTTGACGAATTGGATGTTGGATTTGCTTTGTTTTGCCTAATTGTACATCGTAAGTAGATGAACTCTATATCATCCTCTCAGGTCTACTATACAAGTCAATAATATATTAGAAACAGGCCATAGAACAGGGTTGGAGACTGAAACGAAAAAAATAAACACCTTTGCCCCTTTGAGTGGAGCGCAGGGAAATGTGGATGGATTTATACAGTGGCATATTCTACTATTGCCATATTTATTTAACTTATTGTTATCTTCTTTCCATCCATTTTCAGACGATTTTTAGGTAATATCGTAACCAACACTTTAGGAGCATTGCTAAAGTCCCTGCATTTTCAAGAAATAAGGCAGTGGACTCCTTTCCAATGACATTTTTTCACCTAAACCAAGACAAAAGCCAAGATGACAAAGTCGGAACTTATGTGCCTCCATATTTCTCATTTCCACAAAGAGAAACTGGAGAAAGAAAGTCTATACAAAATGGCTGTATACCGTTTCTCAAATTTATGGGTGGAGACTATGCACATTCATGCCATGTTGTAAGCTGAAGCTAGGGGAGTAGTCCCTTGGGTGGTTACCTATCTACTTTCCCACTCGTATGTATCATAATATTGAAATAGGATCATATAAGTTCAACTGTGTATATGATGTGTATTGGTTAGAGAGTTCTTCTCTCATCCAAAAAACCACTGGAAATGGACTGGTTTTTGTGAATATCATGAATGATGATGATATACAGTTTTGAAGGTAAAAAACTAATGCTCCCAGACAGACTCGAATTTATATAGGTACCTAATACGAGAAATATTGATTGGCTTCTTCAGGGGAATGAGGCTTGTAAGCTAGTAATCGTATTGCTTATTGAAACGGCTTCTTTCAATAGTTTGAAAGGCTAGTTCTGTAAAATATAATTTCTTTCGCGATTTAGTCATATAACCCAATAAATTTTTTAATTTAACTTTCAAGGAAAACATAATCTAAAACGATCATTTTGTCCTTGTTGCTGTTTGAAGTGAGGAATGAAGACAACGAGAATATACATGCCCTTGTCCGTACATTCTGTATGCAGGCAAAAATATACCTACACTCAGATATATGTACCTGCATTCCTTACCATCATATCATATGAAAAAGTCCAGTCTTCAACAATTATTTTAACGTATGTATGACGTATTTATGATTAATACAGATTCTAACCATAAATCTAACTCATTCAATCAAATATTACTACATTACTAGTATTGTTGTGATAAAAGACTTCAAACATCCCGCATGCGATAACAAATAACAAGATATAACATTAATCACAACTGTCGAGTTCCTTCGACGCCAACCTACCCAAGGTGTCGACCATTGGAGTCTCCAATGAACGTCTTCAATGATTTTTATGAGTTTCTACGCAAATAAACGGGACAACTTGATACAACCGAGTTGAAAATAGAAAAAGACTGGATTGTATTTTATTTCGTGGCTAATTTTGCTTTGTGAACATTTAATTCTGCACTGATTACTCTTGAAACGCAAAGAACTATGGACAAATTAACAAAATGGGCTGAACTCCCCTGAAAACTTATTTAAAATATATGACTGACAAAAATTACGTCCGTGTTGAACGATCTTCCGATTGTAAGTTTCTTAGAATGACTACAACTTCAAATGTGACCACTCTGGTCAACTTACAAAATATCAGTGGCCTGAGAAAGCCCTCAAAATTACAATTTTGGAAAATATAGGTAACATTAAATTTCCGCCTTCCAAGGAATTATGACATATGCATAGCCGTTGCAAAGAGCACTTAGAACAACTTAGTGGATGACGACGCTCCCTTCTCCCTCTCAAAGAATGATATCTAGATTCTATATTTTGGTCACTCCAGAGCAATGCTTTCTATTTTCGAACGTTGATGCGCAAGTTGTTCTGGCATTACGATGATTGTTTGTGTTCGTTGTGTGGAAATGTCAAAGGAGACTTTCTTATGTTATATATCCTCTTTCTTATACCATCAAATTACCAGACTTTCATCTAAAAATAATAATAATAAAAAGCTTTAAGCAAAACATAAAACGGCTAAAAGATCTCATAAAACATAAAGCACATCAGTAATGACAAGTTAAAATTTTTAAATCTGATTGAAATACAAATAAATCTAAAATATAATCATTCTCCATATCCCCTAGGGCATCATGAAATTCTCAATGCGACAAAGAAAAAGAAAAAGTTCTTCAGCCATATAATAGACCCACTGTCACGAATAAAGTCTTTTTTTTTTTTTGGGAATACATAGAAAATATATTACCTATAGTTACCTTGAGGAAAGACCTGATGCAATAGTCGGCATCATAGATACGCTCCCTATATCGAATATATAATATATGTGACATCCGCACTTCATGCAACTCATTCATTTCATTAGTACTTTCTCCTTATGCTCTGGACGTTTCTCAAGAGTCTCTCGAATGCTCCCAGACAATGCACAAGCCCACTCTCAAAATAAGTTGCCGGTGGGTGCTATCACTGCTATCAAGCAAAAATTTGCGAGACATCCTCTGCCAACCCCACGAAAATAGCAAAGGAAATTGTGATGAAGAGGGCACGTACACAGTACACACCCTCAGGAGGTGACCTTCCCCAATGCTCAACAAGTCATAAGCACAATCAATATATATGACCCTTGCCAGTTTTTATTTCCATTTACGAAACGCAAAAAAAAGAGATAAATAATATACCACATTATAGATATATGCGCAGTTTTATCTGGAGTGTTATGTTTCCCTGTAAGGAAATCAGTTGTTTATGAGAAATGTAAAGGGTATTCATATTTGCATGCATGCATTTAATGAGAACTTTAGTACACGTTAAAGGTTAAAAAGTCCTAAACTACCTATGAACATTTATAGGTTCTTACAAAGACGATGAAATGTGCAAAGTTACATTGACAAGCGAGGATCCATCTGATGCCATAATATATACTTCAGTTGTAAGCTCGGAGTTTTCAAATAGAACAACATTCACAAAAGCGTTCAGTCAGGCAAGCCAGAATGGTAAAAAGGACAGGACAGTAAAATCTTTACTTTCACTCTACAGGGAAACATACGCCACACAAAAAATATATTATGTCATCGCAAGCGCATAAATGATAAAGATATATGTGAATGGGATTTGTTAGGGCCGGGGAAATTTCGACGGACAGGAAGCGATTTTTCAATTTGGAATTGAAAGCAGACAAAAAAAAAAGAACTACAAATGCCTTCGAGAGGGCGATAATGACATGACATGGATATGACATGGATATTATTATGACATGATAAATACCCCGTCTTGTTACTATGTAAACGGAGTAAAGCGAAGTAAGGCGAGGGTATGGAAGGGATCGTTCAGATAGAACGTAAGGCATATTTCAGATGGATGGGGTTTTGATGGGAGCGTAATTTTGCCCGTGTTAGTAAATTGCAATGTCTTCTATAAATATACGAAGTCAGTTCCTATGTCTTGAAAAATTGATTTTAGTTGCATACTACGTGCACAGTCCCTACGGTACGTGGAAGGGTATGGCAACTCAAAAAAGTGTAAGCAGGACGCTCCCTATATCTCTTCCATGATTAGCATAAAAAAGTCGCGGTGAGGACGTGAACATCCATCCGCACTTACTTAATCGTTAGCGTATTCTGTCTTTATGAAGATCCTCTCATGTGTAAAAAAATACTAACTCGCCCCTTGCTTAATCACATTGTCTAATTGACCGAATATGGATAACATAAAACATTGAAAGGATACAAGTCCACACTTTCTCTGTCCTCTCCTGTATAAAAAATCCTAGTTTGATTGATACTGGGCTCTGGGATGAGGAGAGGAGAGAGCACGCTCGTACGAGCGAAACGGCACGAAATGAACAACGTGCTTTTTGTATTCCACATTCCACTGCATAAAAGGACTTCAATATAGATGGAACGCTGACAATCTAATTACTGCGTTATTAATTAAAACAAGCACTGCCGACTTTGCTCGGCAATTAACAGTTTTACAGCTACAGCTGAGAGTGAGGTGAGTATTTAAAAACTTACGATTTAGAGGTTGTTTTTACCCGTGATTGAAATTGTATTGCGAAGACTTCAAAATGTTTTGATCATTCATTTTTGACAACTTAACGGTGACAGTCAGTTTGTAACCCAAACTGAAACTGAAGGAGGTCGGAATGGATAAGCCTGAAGATAAGCAGCCCCTATACAACAAGAAGTTATCGGGTCCGGAAGATGACAACTTGGCTATGGAGCATCCTGATAGTATGGTTAAGGGAAATGAGACCGAACACATGACTTTGAAAGAGGAACTGGAGCTGTTGAATGAGCTAACAATGGAACTGAAAGGAAACCTGATTACAGTTAACAGGTCCATTGCTGCGAAGCAAGATACGATTGACCAACTTGCAAAGCGGAAACAGAAACTCCTGGCGACTGATGAGATTCAAACAACCTCCGTGGCCTTGGACCCGATCATTGTTCGTAAAACTAATGTCCAGCTGGGCTTGATGGACAACCATTTTTTGGTTAGGAACGCGAATGAAATTTTTCCGGAAGAGGTAACAATAAAATTCCATAAAAATAACAGGGATTAATAAATGCATTTGCAATTGATTAGGATTTTGAGATGCGATCTTCTTTTACCTTTATTGTATATACATAATGTTGTATGCCTTCCAGATCTGGGAACTGATCCTTGGAAACTTGACTGCTCCCAAAGATTTGCGGAACTGCAGCACGAGCTGCCAACTGTTTGATAAGATTCTCCATCCGCTCAAGCCAAACTTTTTGTTTCTTGGAGTGTTCCCACACATCTGCTCGCACCTGGACAACGAATTGATTCTATGTTGCCGTCGCGTTTGCAAAGGGTGGAATGAGGGGGTTGACAGATTTATCGAGAGTCACCCCGCACTTGTTCCGGACGAGAAGGCTTGTTGGAGTCCCCGAAATCCTCTTCCAACAAATGGACTGTTTCATGTTGAATTCGCCAACGGACGGAACCCCAGAGGATTAAACTTTTTGGAGAAAATGCGACACCATCCAAGAAATCCATTTGTGGGTCGAGCTGTAAGTATTCGCATTGTTTCGCCTTCACTCGTACAAGTTGTTGACATCAGCTCTGACGACGAAGATGTCGGGGAAGTGAATCCGGTCCCCCCACCAGCTGAACAACCGTCTGCCGTCATACAAATTGTTGACATCAGCTCTGACGACGAAGATGTCGGGGAAGTGAATCCGGTCCCCCCACCAGCTGAACAACCGTCTGCCGTCATACAAATTGTTGACATCAGCTCTGACGACGAAGATGATTCGGAATCGAATCCTGTCCCCCCAACAGCTGAAGAACGACAGATACAATTGGTTTGGCAAGCCCTGCTAGATTTCTTGAAAAGTTTCGGCAAGCATATTTGGTACCTTCATTTCCAAATTTTCCAATGCCTCAAAAGTTATTCCTGTTTGAGCGAAGCCTCGCTGTTCCGATTTCTAACGAGAGACATATTCACATTTGCTCCAAATCTACGAAGAATTCAAATTAGTGGATATATTCCATGTCCCACTGTTGACTCCATGGCGATGGTACGCCCCCTTCCAGATATCTCAAAGTTAGAGTCACTGAAATTTGGAAATCTTCTTCTTTTTTGGTCTAAAGATCATCGGGAACGTTTCGGGGCCACAGACATGATCCATCATTCACTTATGGGAACTTTGATCCGCGCAAGCTGCCAACAACTAAAACAGCTCCATGTCGACTGGATGCTCTGCATTTATATTTTCAAATGTAACCTGGAGTGGCCCAATCTGACGGAACTTTACATCGGCAGCGGTGATCTCGATATGTATGGGCTCATGAGATTTGAAGATCCAGCAGGTCCCTCAAAGATGCCTCGGCTGAGAAAAATCGGACTCACCCATGATCATGACAATGACAAACATGACTTCCGTGATTTAATGAAGACCATAATGAAATTGTCAACAAGAACCAACTTACAAGTTCTCAGACTCTTTGGCGGAATTTGCAAGTTTCAAGTCTTAGATGCTCCCAATTGCCTGTTTGCCCCGTCAAATTTGAGAACTATTGAAATGGATCATACTATTTCTGGAGGTGACTATACATTCTTGTTGCGCTTCCCCCTCCTGGAAAATCTGGTCGTATTTTTCGACAAAGCTCCTCTGATAAGAAGCCAAGATGTCATGGAAAGAGAAATCGTAGAGTTGGAACCGTACATGTTGGAGGGGCGGGTCTACGAATGCGACATTTGGGAGTATTTGCCGCGTCTCAAGGTCTTCACGGTTGGACGGGATGTCTTCACCAGGGAATGCTACGAACGGATCATGTCGCGCAAAATCAAATAAATTGGCAAAAATAAGTTACACCGAGCAATTTTTTTTGTGAGAGTTTTAGTGGCAGTTTATTTCTGGTAAAAAGCAGTAAATTAAAGCAATTAGTAGCCGCCCTATTAGTAGTCAATAAGAAGTTGGTCGGTTAAAGTTAAGTAATAGGTATATATATGTTTTTGTGCTATAGCTTCTACTGAATCTTAAATATAAACCAAAAAGTTGCTAATGTATGTTAAAAATGACTTTTATCTTTATCCAATGTACCTACCTATGTACAAATAACCGTTCACGATCTCGCGATTTGTTGATACAATAAAAGGACTGGGAAAACGACAGTTAAAATGTGTGTGATTTAATTTGAATTTCATTTATAAATCATGGTTTATTTTAGAATTACAATTTACATTAATTGCCATTATAATTGCATATTAGGTAATTAAATTTAATCTAGAAACTTATTGGCAGACCAGGATAGTAAATTGTAATTTTACACTTCTAATTCTAAACAGTACGTCACTGCAATGCATACGAATAAAAGTGTCGATTTCACGAAATCAAATTATAGTTGGAATATTTTTGTTGCATTTTACATTTGTTGCATAGCTAGTTAGAGTAACAGTTTTATTGCAACACTTTTTCCACATCTTACAATTAGTTTTAAAAACTCTATTGATTTAGTATTAGTACTTTCCAGTTCGATAAATGTGCCTCGTATCCTTCTCGATCAGCAAAAAAAAAATCAAGAGGATAAAGCTGACGCGAAGCAAGATATCAAGCAAAACAATACTCAAAATCACTAGTAGTGAAACAAAAATTACCAGACTATTATGGTTTAGTATTATGGTATAACAGATATGTACATATTTTCTAATTCTACCATAAAAGAACTCGCTAGTCGGTTTGAGTAAATTGGAGCCAATTAAAAGGATATAGCTATAAATTGTCAACATTATATGACTGGTTGAGTCGAGGTCAGGATATGCTGCCAAGTTGTCTTTGTATATTTGACATTTGCGAGGGGACTCATCCCAAACTCCCATCTCGTCATTTTTGAACTGAAATGGCTCAATCAAGTAAGCGTACCTATCGAAGAGATTAAGACATTGGTCTGTTACATAATATCACGTCTTATTTTCAACCCTTCTCCTTCTGTAATTTGCCTATGCGTCTCAACCAAAATCAAAGGAAAAACAACCAGGTTCAGGTTAAGTTTTAAATGTGTGAATCCCAGCTTCTTACATTTTCTCACTTTCACTCGTCTATATGATATATTAGCTGTGATATAATCATGTCGGATTATTTTAAATATTTAAATTACATCAAACGAAATCAGAAAAGGAAAAATTACACCAATTATAATTATATAATCATTTATTACAATCCACAGACCAGACATTTGGCAAATGCCTGGTCTGTGGGAGTGCGGAAATTCGTAAGAAGTATTTTTTACATCTGAGATGTCACCGTCGTCTTGCCCGTCGTCGATGATCCCTGGACCATCCACATGTCATTCAGAAGAATCCTTAACCACCGACTATCGTCGTTATCATTTTCTGGAGTGTCCCCATGTACTAAATGAGAGTAGGGCAAAATGACAATTTTTAAATTAAATTTTTTATGAGACATTTTTCCCGACGTCTTTCTCATACCGATTATGACGAAATCTCAATTTACATGTAAAAATTTGAATATCAAAGTCGTATCACCCATTGCTCAGAAAGATGCGAGGAGAAGATAAGCGTAGTAATAACAATAAAAAGTTTTCTCCCTTTAGAGTGGCCAGTGGACAGCATCTGCCAGTATGAAACTTCTCCGCCTTTTTCCTTCTCTTAGTTAGTAAGATAATAAATGTAGTCCGAATTTTATTGGTATTTGGAATGATGATAAAAATTATAACCAACTTGTCATACGGCGAGTGCTTTGACAGAGGCGGAGATCACGATAAGTAAGATAACGATCAAGATAATTTCATAACTCGATAAGATTTGTAAGAAAAATCTAACAGAGGAGTAGTGGTACTTGAAGGGGAGAGGAGGAGGAGGGGAGGCTAGGGAAAAATGTAACAGTTGCTTCTTGAACTCACTCACATGATGAGAAAAAATATTTGGGACACGACCTCGGAAAAATTTCTCTCGCAGTTTAGTTAGTGGTAGTATCGATAATCCTCAATAAAAAAGGAAAGGGGGAAAGATCACAGTGAAAGGTTTCTGTAAGCTTAGGTTTCGCTTTAGAGTCTGCGGAAAAAGAAGAGTAATCATATGGTTTTGTAATCGTAATTATAATTTACAACAGGAATGGTAGCGGAATGGGGAAAGGGTTTCATGGAAAGTGGGAAGGACCCCCACACATACAAGGAGAAGGAGAGGAAATGAGTCACGACAAGACATAAAGGACCAAATAATATATGGCTTTGCCCTACACCATGACCACCATCAACTAGCCCTCAGCCCACCACAAACTTCGATATCCACAGCTTTCTCCATATACGTTGTCGAGTGGCAACTTTTGGCAAGTGTGGAGTGTAAGCATTGTGTAAAGCATGGGGAAAGCAAGATACTTTGCTGATATTTTTTATCGGAGCTGCACATTTTTCAGATGGATGAATCGAGAAACCTCTTCTCTCTGTGCAGTATTGAGATAATATGGAAGGATCTCTCACAAAATATTCTGATCTCGGCTTGTGGATGTCGCTACGAACGCTTCATGTTCAAATTTCCTTCTGAATAGCTATCGAAGGGAATCTTTTTCTCTATCGAAATACTTTTTTAGGATGGCGATGAAATAAAAATCTATTATTATGTATGGACTGACCAAATCTAAACGATATAATTTTTTCTTCTATTGTATAAAATGTAAAAATAAATGTAAAAATAATTCCTCGCGTGTTCACACTTCCCACCACACCGGAACTAAGTCACTGTAATTTTTTTGTAGCAAAAATGTAATCTGGCGTATGTGACGCTCTTTCAGGCATTGAAGACGGTGAATGGAAAGAAATATGAGAAGCCCTCATGGTAAATTGTAGATTGCACGACATCCGTTGATTATTCCGCATCTCATGCTAACAAAGCCACTTCTGTCCACATAATAAATTAGCTTGTTTATAATCGTTTAAAACTGCATTATCACCAAAATTAAATATTTTTCGTTAATTCTTCCTTCTTATATAAATAGTGCTAGTTTAAAATGTCTATGGCATGAGAAGAATAATCGATCACTTGGAAAAATAGTATTTTTCACTATGACTCCATTGCTTAGTTTGCTTCGCTCTCCTATTCTGTCTGCAGAGATGAGATTTTGAGAGGAAGAAAAATAAAAATGAGCTACATCATTACATGTAAAATAGAAAATTGTACTGGAATCTCCAATCATGAGCAAGTTATTATAGAGGAAAGGATGAATCATTTTTATATGCTAGACTTGTTATTTCATTTCAGGAGAAATGAGCATCATCAACGTGTTTTCACCGTCTACTTCTGTGCATTTTCATTTCTTCGGATGTGTGCCCGACTGGACGGAAAAGTAAGACAATTCACCTTTTTCCCTTTGAAATCATTTTCATTTGCACAAAAATTCTCATTGAACTGGCCAAGAAACGAATATAATTTACCCAGAAATTTAACTATTTACATACTTATCATTTCAATTTTAGAAGAAAAAAAATGGTCAGTTTTGAAATGGCGATGCTGGATAATGTATTTTCAGATGAAATGTTGAAAGGGATGCATCGTTTTTTGCAGTGGAAGTTGCATGCAAAGTGTTCAAGCATGGCTTACCTGGAAATTTTGTCATTCCTATTCAATATTAATTAAGTAGCTTCCACGAACTACTTCTTATCTAATACAATGCCTTACGGCTACAACTGGACTAGTTGAGTAAACCTGAACGACAATTTTTACCTGAAAGAATATCTGTCACACAGTAAAAGATTAACTGTTATTTCACCCATTTAGCTAAAAAGCATGATTAATCTTCATTTCTGTATTCATTTTTTAAATATTGAGTAATTTCATTACACTAACTGTCCACAAGAAAAAATCTTAAAAACGGAACAAATCTCTTTTCGCTCCCCCGCTGCGCCATCCTTTCGTAAACGTATCACAGCGCATTATTCACAAAAAGTAATGACATGATTTATTACGAAAGTTGGCTCATCCGAAAGAAAAATATGATACGAAGCGGGAGCCTGCACTAAAAGACACTATGAAAAGCTTCAACAGTAAGCAACAATTGACAGTGAATTTTCACACCATTCTCGCTCAACAAATGAAATTAAATCAACGCACTTGGTTCATCCTTCCCATCATCATAATTCACCTGAGCTCTTTTCCGTGTGATATGATAGACGAAAGGACTCCAACTGGTTGCTTCCGAAAACTCATTTGCATAACGAATAATGGAATAAGTACAAATATTTTTTAACTGCTCATCAAATGGTCAAAAGGACAGTAAGATTAAGCTTTTATATAAAGGGAAGAAGAATAGGAGCAAAAATATAGCAAGTGCAATGATATAAACAAGTGATGATGAGACGAGCTCTGGTAATGAATTTCTTTTGAAGATGTTTCAATGCACAGTTGGTGACTGGGATGAAATAGGTCTTAAAAATATGAAACTATACAATGTATAATTTTTTTTTGCAATGTTATCAAGATCAATGACGCAGCTCTTGATTGCAATTTGTCACTGTGAAAGATTCTGGATTATGATTGTGATTAGAAATGTATTTTCTCCACTGGAAAGGGCTAGGTGGACAAATTACGCTAATTAAAAATCAACATAGAGATATTTCAGTTTTCCTTTTATACTAATTTGACTTTGTTCGTATTTGGCTGACAACTTCTGCTCTTCTTTTTCATACAGATAGATTGATTTTACTATTGCATTGATCCGTACTCTTGTTGTGGTAAGAGAAAGGAAACAAAATTCGGATTTGGGAGCAGGGTGAGTGACAAGATGATATTACACGTGGCCTGGGACTAATCAGGAATAAACAACGATTGTACGACAAATCCATTAGATTTTGTAAATAGACGAAGGAAACATGTTCTATTTACTTTACAGACAAATATTTGGAGATCAGGAGTGCGTCTCACAAAACGGTAACATGGAAATATTGCATGTAATATTGCAAGATATTACATGTTACTAACGTTACTAAGACGTTCCCCTTTCAAAAAATTTTGTCATATGACCATACATATTACCATCTTGCCGTTTTGTGAGCCCCAGCCCAGGACATGATCAAAAATTGAAAAAGAGATCAATAATAGTGCTATCATATTTTTCAAAAAATAATCCACATCTTTTTTCCCCACTATGAATGAAATGGATCGGATCGGATCAAAAATCGTTTTTGTTTGGATGATGACTTTGATTTAAAAAGTACTAACAAAAAAATCGTTTTGTGACTGGGAGCGAGTGAGTCGCTTTGTGAAGTTGTTTTTTGAGCTTTGCACAAATTCAACTGACAACCGGGTAAATAAAATGAAATGCTACATGAAATAGTTTTTCAAGCGTCCATTTAGTTTTAATGAATTTTTGATTGCTTGAGGTTTTTTATCTCCACGAATGCGTATCAGCACACTAGATGACAGTACGCGCGACTTTTTGCTTGCTAATTTTGATGCTTATTAAGGAGTATAACAATATAAGTAAATAATTATGATACCTACAATAATGATATGCACATCCCAATTTCCATTCATATGACCATGGGTTTTTAACAAAAAGCATCGCGTGTCACTTTGGGCACGTTTTTGGGGTTTGTGGACTTAGAAATCTTTTGACCTCCTGTCACTTTGCCTCTTTGTCACTTTGCCTCTTTGTCACTTTGGGCGTCTCCCCTTCAAAGGTATTTAGTCTGTGGGAAGTAAATGGAGTTTAAAAATAAATATTTCCCTTGAAGGCACTTCAACTGGATAAACAAACCATTTGCTAAGTTTATAAATCAACTGTAAAGAGAATGAAGTTTTCAATTTTTAACCTAAATAACATCTATCAAAGGAGGAAAGCAACAGAAAAGTTAGGAATTCCCTTTGACATATAAAATAGTTTAAAACTCAGTTTAAAACTAATTAATCCACAGAGAAATTCAATTTGTCTTTTTTACAAAAGGAGAATATCGACAAAAGTTGGTGTTTATGTTTGTGTGCCGAAAGATAAACGTGGCTGTGTTGTAAAAAAGGGTGATCAATACTGATCAAGTACCCCAAACCCGAAATATGAGTCTCGCCTTTCTCCAATCTTTTTGTTCCTAATTGCCCATAAAAAGTCGAAATATATGGGAATGCCCCTCCCCCATCACCATCAGAATCATCCCATCTGCTAACAACAGAGATTTTTCTCAACGCGGACAAGTCTCTTTAACTGTTTTTGTTTATAAACAACCCATTTATTTCACTTGGACTTTAAGGAGCCCCACCTAAACTAAAATAGAGGGAGGAGTGCCACCACTTTGCCATCATATTTCATCTAAGAAGGTAATTTCCAGTGTCGGGTATGGACACGTGGAAATTTAACTTTTAACGCCTTTCGCCTTCTATGCATAGGTATGTATGTAAATTTATTTCCATTGAGAAGAAGGGACCGGGCACTTACTCAAAAGTGTGTCGAAAACGAGGAGGAATTGATAAATTAGAAGAAAAAAACGTTGCGTTTTCTTACCATCATCTTGAAATTATTGTTGTAATGATGAAAGTTGGGTGGGATGATGTGAAACTTGACGTCACTCCCGGGTGAATCCCAAGAATTATTGAGAACCATTCAGATGACTTCAAGGGGACAATTGTTCTCGTCAAAAAAGTAACGTTTTAGCTGGCTTTCTCCTACGAAGGTTCTTGAAACGCGACGGAAGCTACGAGGATTGAAATGAATATATTCACGTGACTTTGCTTTTGACTGTCATTGTTTGTTTCAAATAAATAATTATATATAACTGTTCCTATTATTCCAGTTTCCGGTCAAATTACAAGCAAGCCAGTTCCTTTCACAAAATGATAACCTCTGGACAAATTATCGTATCACATCGGTATACACTTAGCACACTTTTCCCATTCCATAATAGACATCCCCGAGGAGTATTCTAACTTGATTCACAGCGAAAGAAACGCGTTGGGAAAAATTCCCCTTTTTACTTTTTTATATACACGATAAAATATATCAAGCCAAACTGCCTATTATACCTTGCTAGTTGATGACGAGGATGATGATGATCCAATCCAACAATTTTTTTCTGTCCACGTCCATCGTCATTCAAAAATGTAAGGTTGAGAAGGAAAAAATCGATAAGCCATATCTGACAGGTATTTCACTATGACGAGTAAGAAGCATTTTTTTCTCATAAGAATGCACAAGCATGCAAGAAATGACTATCGTGTAATTTTTTACAAGAAAAATGAGATTTTTTTTTGGGTGGAAAAATGGCGAGTGTAGCTAATGGGTTTTCAAAATGTAAAAGTGACTTTCGGGGCGAAACGATCCGGGCTGTGAAAAGTGGAGGTAGTCGTTTTTCTACAGAAAGATGACAGTTTAATATGGGCCACTACCTATGAATAGTCGTTTTTAGTGGAATTTTCATGAAGAGGATACAGGATTTTCAGCATTTTGGAAATTGTGATTATTACGTTGAGGATATTTTATGGGCTATATTCTTACTTGTTTGGCTTTCTTCTAATTTATTTTTCCTTTTAAAAATGGACTCGGCACCGACAATACAAAAAGGTGGTGGCTATTATCTACCTTCACGATATTAAAAGTGGATGTTTTTAATAAATTCGTTTTTCGACAGAATGACTAGATGTTCCATTACATTTGCATACGTGCATATACCTACCAGTAATTTAAACTGACCATCACATCGTCATGTCTCATGTCAGCCTTTGATTATCGAAACAAAAATGTCAAGAAAGTGACAGTTTTCTACAAGAAAATTTCCAGTTGTCACACTTGTCAATTCGAGCTGGGTGTGGTTTGGAGGTGATCTACACAGATTTCAGCTTTTCTGATAATAAAGGGGGTAAAATATTGGATATGAATATGAATTACATGCTATTTACTTAAAAAACAAATTGCTTTTCGTAAAAGATGGTGATAGGCGTTGGTTGAGGATTTGTCTTGTCTCGTCTCTCCCAATTCTCAACCTTTCCCTCAGCTCAGTAAGCCGAAGCGGACTGAGCCTACGGCCAACAAGGAATGTTATCAAACTTTCTCCTACAAACAGTCGTGCCAGTTCATCGTTCTCCTGCTCCGTCCCCTACAAAGCAAACAGAGAGAGGCGCCCACAAAAATACGGACTTTATTGCTATTGCCGTGTGTTTATAAATGTAATGTGGGTTATTATTAGTAAAAGTTGTTGTAAGTTGGGAATAGCAAAATAATATACCTACGTTCATTCAGCATTCATTCAACCCTTCCACATTTTGAATATGGTGCAAAGAAAGTACACATGTGGACCGATACCGGATGACTATTAATACAAGGAAGGATTTTATTTATGTACATATTTTAACATTCGTCCTTTACTAATAATCCATGATGGGCTGAAATAACTTGTTCCTTGATAAAAGTTCGAATATAAACTGGATAAAATGCTGATTTGATTATGATTTTTGATGATGTTCATCATCATTATTTCACCTTGATCTCTCCTGAATACCTATGTATGTCTAGTTCTCGATCTCGACGGAGAACAAGAGAAATGCTTCTGGCCGGTTAATACTAGCTTTTGGATCTCGGATATTCTAAAATTGCGGAATGGAATGAGTTTTTTAAAGAAAAAATATAGCACATTTCACAGAAGAAATATTTTTTACAAGGATGTGGTATGATATGATATTAATTGGTACACATGGAATCCATACATATCGACAAAGAAAAATCGGGATCACACAAGCCCAGTCAGTTTTTTATCGTCCTTTTGAGAGAAATTAAAACGAACTCGAATGAAAATGTTTTTATATGGGATATGATAGTATAATAAGGATGAATCACTTTTTACTACGTTCCCTCATCTACTCCCACTCCCTTTTAAATATACAGCTAACATTTTATTACTACGAGAAAAACATACCTGTTAGAGGCTAATTTTATTTATCCCTTTTTATTGCCTTTTTAGTCCACATTTAAAACAAAAGTATTAAGTCGAAATAGCTTTAAAATGATGATGATAATGATATTACATCCCTATCATATCATCATCATTCATTTATATGCAAGAGTGCTTATCTGTCATTTATTGTTCGTACTTCCTCCGAGAGAATCACGAGAAATTATGCACATTTCATTATCTCATTCTATGAGTGTATAATAGCCAGGACATAACTACAGTCATAATTTTTTTATAGTAAAAACGGAGTATTTTCCTTTTTCTGTGATATGATATGATATGTGATATAGGATGGCACATTTCGCCGCTCACTGTGCTCACTGCTCACCAATTCGTTGCAGCATCAGATCAGGAATATAAATGGAGTTTTTTGGTGGTGATGGCCTCTGATGGGGCTCCTGTCGCCATCAGCAAAATCCTGCATGAAAATCCAGTCGTTGTTAATATGAGGACATGACTTTGACTGTGTGGACTGTGCAGAGTAATCATAATACAGTTCTCATCATCATCGCCATCATCACGATGTGGACTTGTCCGTATGGATATATGGAGATGAAGAGAAAGAAGCAATGAAGTCCGAGCATATGACATGACGAGAGTTGTACAGAGATATTAAGGAAATGGCAGAACCCCCAGCACTCGTCTCATTTTCACGGCTGGTTTTACTCGAGAAATATAAATGGCTTGTGGTTGGGAAAGTTGGAATGGAATAATGTAATGAGATGATGAAGGGAATAGTAGTTAGGTAGTTTAATAGAGTTTTTATGGAGAGGGTGGGGTGGCAGTGGTAATGGTAGTTATGGGATGATGAGGATATAGTCCCACCTAACCCTTTCGTTATAGCGGGAAAAAGAGGTTGTAAGATCGGAGGGGGCTCATGTAATGACAAAATGTTATGTCATTATTTGCACTTTAATACAAGAATACAGACTGATGTAAATGGTGTAAACAGAGTGGCTGAAGCAGTTAAAATTCTGGCTAGGGTGAACTTGGGACGAATTTTCTTGGAGGAAACCTCCATAAATGAGCTTTAGAATAGCACTTTGCCACTGACCATTTACTCAAAAATCTAGGATCTTTCCCCAACCTTTATCCTCCCTTTAAGACTTCATTCAGTCTGGAAGCAAGCCATATTCGAAGATGATCATACCCATATGAACATATGCGCAATAGCCTACTTCAAGAATTCAATCCATCTGCAATCTGCACATTATCATTAATAAAGAAATAACAAGTAAATGTGGTAATGTAATGGCAAAGCTATTCTCTCCGGTCCCCAATGCACTGCTTCTATGTATGAACACTCAGCATGAAGTATATTTTTGTCGAAAGACTAAGAAAAATTATTAAAATAAGGAGACAGGGAAAAGATTTTACAGAATGATACTGTTTTTGCTCTAGCTCTTCATTACAACATCCAATCCCATGAAAAGGGATTATAATGAGGATATGAGTGAAGACGAGGAAGAGCACTCCTCATTTTCCATGAATGAAATCGATTTTTGTTTGTATTCTCCAACCCAACTCTCAGCAAGTCTGCAATAATATGTATATGAAAAGGGCTGATTGCTGTTTCGCCACCGGCAAAATCATGTACAAAAATGGATATGGATGAGAATCCATAGTCTGCCATTACATTTAGGGTGAAGCTTTTGTACAAAGATGAGGAGAGGAAGTACATATAGTAGCAAATAATGTATTTTTTAAAGGATGGATGAATAAAAATGGAAATTTTTTATTCACAAGCTAAATTGTTTCCGGGCACATTTTGAATGTAAAATGCAGGAATTAGCACAGATATTTCCAAACTACTGGAGAGAATATCTCTTTTAAGGGGCAAGCTCATTCTTGAATTAGATTAGTCCCACTTTCTTATCTATCTCGGCCTCGTCCCGTCAAAAGTTGATTTAATTTAAGTTACTCCACATTTCCCATCAAGTTCCATCCCATCACTCACACTCATTCAGGAGCATTTTATGTGATCTCTATATAAATAACATTAAGCGTAGCTCAATTTACAATATTTACATACCAACACTTTCCCTCTTGTTAGCACATCTAATTCCCTTCTCTTGCAATTATCTCATCAAACCATGATATGTCAGCTTTATACTCAGTTGCAACCTACGTGCTTCTTCTTCAAATGATCTCACGCTGAGAGAAAGACAGAAACAAGAAAGGAAAATTTATGTTGTTGGCCATGCTTAAAAATAAAATTTTTAAACGAGCGCATCGTGTCCTCTTCCTCCTTTTCGTAGCTGGTGTGTGCATGCTGGATTACAAACGGTAAATATAAGTTGTACCCCAAAAAATCCCTCTTATTTATTTTATCCTCGCATTCTTACCAACTCGCTATAGTTATACAGCAGCACATTACATGTCATCATTGTGGCCTATTCAGCCATGAAGTAAGCCCAAAACAAATTCACATACGCACTGAAATATTTTTTACGGGGGATCATCATTAGTCCCGAAAGAACATTCTTATTTTGATCACGTTAATCATAATCATCAACATTTTTTTTTGGATCCGATCCGATCGGAATCAGATCCAAAATCTATCTATGCTGATGGAGGACGGAGAAAGAGGCGGATTTATTTTTTACAAAAAAAAAGCATTTTACAGCATGATCATATGATATCATCCCACTCATATCGAATTGCCATCTCAGGATTCCAATGAACAGGACGAACAGGTAGGGAAAAACAACCTGCTTCACAAAATATTTGCATGAGTACCAGAAAAAATCGAGATCGAGGAGCCTTTTTATTTTCATTACTATTTTTTCCCTGCTAAAAGAATCCTGAGCTCGATCAACACGACCATCATTACTACGTGATAAGGTTTAATATGCACTTGAAAAGGAGAAGAAAGGGGCTGAGAAGAGTCTAAACCCAGTAATATCCATAATTCATGATGACTACTCTTGGAGAAGCAATAGTGGTCTCACATGTTCTGTATAATTTTCCAGCAAAGAAAAACAAGAAGGGATATATGAGAGTGTTACATGTTCCTCTGATACCATCAGAATAAGTTCAAGTTTCATACCAAAAAAATTCCAGTGAACGCGCCTCTGTAATTATCTTTTCTCTTCTTGTGTACATCGGTCAGGTTCAAGGAGGTGTGCGACATTTGTAGCAAAGGGGGGAGCATTGGAAAATCTTGGAAAATGTCGCACACCTCCTTAAACCTGACTAAGGAGTAGTCAGGTTTAAGCAGGTGTGCGACACCAAAGTACTCATCAGTACCTTTATATGTCGCACAACTTCTTGAACCCTAATATTTAATCATGCTTGCGAAATGTAAACGAGGGTAACATGAGACTGAAATTTCACAGTCGGCCACTTTCCCCAATGCTGTCAAGATGATCGAACAGTTATTACAAGACTTTTCGCAAACTGAAGGCAAGGTACGAGCAAATATCCACTTCCATAAGAGTATTATTGTAAATGTACTGTATCATGGTTATACAATACTCCAAATATAAAATGGGACGTAAATGATATATTCTGCCAAACAATAAGTTTATAAGCCTTTCGGATAGCAACAAAGGAGGAAGAGAAAACACTCCACAATATAATTCCTCCATCCACTCAATCGAGCTCGGACAAGTTCGGGAACTGATTGGCTCTTTTTTCTTATTCTACAAAACAAAACATAGACCATCCCCCATTTAACGTGTTTTGTCTGTACATTTATTCCTAAGCACAATGGATGTTGTTTTTTTGAATGGGACAGGTCACAAAAGTAAACTGGCATGTTGAATACTTAATAAGATGAAACACAAGGAAACAGGAAACGTTGGGCTATTCATTAATCCAAGTTATACGTATAGGCTGGGATTAGGAATACAAGTTATTTCACACATTTCAACAGCAAAAGTGAATTTTTATAGACATCCGTGTATGAATTATCTAACTTGACGCATAAGCACACTACGGTACGAAGCGCATGACACACATATACATTTTTTTACCAACATCCACGTTCCCCTCATAAATAAAATGCGTTCTTTTGAGTTTCCATTTGAAAGACCGGAGTCATATGCAATTATACAAAAGTTCATTCACATAATATTGTTACATTCCTGACGCCACACGCCACACGAGTAGGGAGATTGAACTGGGGTGACACGGGACAGAGGAAAGATCTTAGCTTCCAGTGCCTCGATGCTTGCTCGCGTGAATGCAAAGTTCATTCTACAACAGTCAATCAGATTAAGCAGAAAGGGCTTCTGTTGGCTTTTTGTCGTTGCCAACTATTTCTTGTTGCTCAGTTATAAACAATCCATAAACTCAAACCATGATCGACTTTTTTTGTAGAAACGAACTGCACACTTCGAGGGATGTGAAATTTTCGTTATCTCATCATCACCAATGTAATGAAAAAGTTTAACACAATGTCCCACTGAAAGTAAAAGTATTTTAAAACCATTTACATTTGACTTGTGACGTGACAAATGAGATATGTCAAGTGCGGGTATGAATTATGTACCCACGTACATCTAACATACGATCTAGGATGAGCCAGGTACAATTGGCAAACAAACACTCATCGGATTTGTTGTTGAGACTATAAGGATGCAAATTTACAACGGTATATAGTTAAAAGCATGAGCAACGAATCAGGTAATTACAATAAACATATTGTAGGGGGAGGGGATGCCGATGAGATGAACATTAAGAGTTTCTAAGACTGGAATGTCAACGGTGTATAACATGTAAGACTGTAACTTAACTCGAAACTCCACCCACATGCCCTCCTGAATATTTTCAAACGAAAAGTTTTTGTTGTGGCTGTTTTACACTACAAATATTACGCTTTTTCACATGTCTGTTCAGCGAAGAGAATGATTTCTCTTGGGAAGTTTCTACAGTGCTCATTTTCATTTATTGTGGCTTTCACTTGTACATATTTTCCTAATGATGAAAATAGCTCCCTAGTTCCTAATAGTGGGCATGCCTATGTTAAGTGTGCTCTATACCCTTCCACTCAGGGTTATAGACGGGGATAAACTTTCACCAGGGCTTGAGTTCATGAAGTACCTAAACGTAAACTGTTTTAGCCTCTACGGTCTGGCTGATGAGATGCGAGATGGACTGGACATAGACACCAAATATTGGTGATAATAGTAATATTGCGAATGTACTTAAGCATAAGCTTACATTAGCTACTCAATACCTGACTCACTAAAATTAAAACGTCTGGTCTGAAACTTTTTATCATACGTCCTTTTTTAGCCGATAGCAACCTGTTATCGCTTTTCTAACACGTTTCACTTTTAGAATTAGGAGTAATCTGCAGTGTACTATAACATAAAACCACTTAAAATATATCAAGACAATTCAAGTGATAATAGTTTACAAGTTGGCTATTGGCTAATCGAGGTAGGTATGTAAAAACTCCCAAATTATACGTCTTAAGAAAATCCATGAAGATTACTCTGCACACTTACATTTTTATTTAAAATCAGAAATTAATACATGACAATTTCACAAACATTTCACACTTTCACCCACGGAATTATTTAATTCACTTCCCATAAAGGATGCCCTTTCACATTCCTTATCAGCTTAACCAACGCCATCAACATACTAACAACCCGAGTTTGGACATTACACAACCCGAAATTTACACATTTTCACTGATTCTTTCTCATTGTATGCTTTTGCTTCATCAAACGATTTACTATTTTCATTCAGTACCGCCAACGATAAGGGAAAGTGGCAAACCAACAAGAAAACTCTGTAGATAAGAGCTAATCTTACGGAAAGAGCAGTAAAAGTATCTAAAAACTTTTCCTTTCTCCTCTTGAGGAAAGAAGAGTCGATAACGGTTTAACAAGGACAGGTAGTAGATGGAAAATAGTCACTTTTGCAATTCCATTGCTGAGAATTCTACCATGTGAAATTGCATTAAGCTCATAGGCTCGTTCCATTTACTTTCATTATTCGTCAACTCCTTTGTCAGTTATAGAAAAACTCAACAAAGCCAATGCATCAAAATATTTAATGTAATCTTGTACCTAATTTCTGTTCTAATTATGAATAGACTCCACTAACCTACTATTGGCTCTGTAATGTTGTTAATATTTTATATGGTTTATATTTATATCATTTGATCAGGAAACTTGCTAAAAAAGGGACATTGGGAGCCCTGGAAGTGGAGTGTGTTGGCTTATATGGAACCACAAGTTAGCTGGGCAATATGAATATCGAGAGGATATATATAAGATCTTTGGATTAAACATGAAAGCTTCCCAAGAAGCTGAGCTGAAAAGGGATAGGTAGTATTATACCTATGCACATTTACAATCGATTTTAGCTTATTTGAACGAGGTTGTCTGTTCTTGTTCACGTTAAAAAATTTAATCCTTGGAAAGAACACAATAATTTTCAAGGAACTTGCACAATCAACGAATGTTTTTTCATGTATATAATATCGGCTATATTTGTACATTGCTGAATTCGTCAA
>JAQGAG010000061.1:0-29678 GCA_034696835.1 Lepidocyrtus lignorum
TGACTAAGGACCTAAACGGCCTTGCGAACTGAAGTGAAGGATGTTTTTGTCGCGAAGTGCAATAAGTCCCTCTTCTGATGAGTACAATTGTTCCTTTTACCGTTCCCAACTGGGATCCTATCCTATAACTAAGAAAACAATTTTCAGCATAGCAGAATCGATATTAACAATTTCTTGCTGTGGCCACCACAATGTCTGCAAACCCTTTAGTTTTGGTCCATCACCGGAACTTATTTTTACGGTTTATAACATCTCGAGTCCTTTCCCTTCCCCGAAAAAACTTTTATTACATGTTATGCCCACATTTGCATACCCCTTATTGGGACATTAGTAGACATTAGAATCCGAGAAATGGGAATAAAATGGAAGACTTTCCTCGTGGAACCTAACCATGAATGTCTTCGATCACGTTTTAATGTGAATTTTAGAGGAGTTCTTTTTATGTTTTTATCAGTCTTCAAGACATCCTATTAAAGATTTAGTGCTGACGCGACAGTGAACAGAACGTAAACCTAACTTGTCGTCGTTCTGTCGTCTTCCGGCTTTGGTCTACGTGAGTTTGTAAAATGATTTTACAGTGTAGCAAGCAACTCATCTTGGTTCTAAGATATATCATTATCAAATTTGGGAAAGGCAAAACCGTCAGCCTTATTCCTTAGTAAAACGACGAGGAATTCACTTTTTATCTGCAGGTCTTCGAGAGTGAAACACTGATTTGTTTTATATGGCAAATTATTTCTTGAAGCCTCTTTCTCAAGACATTTCTTCTTCTCTCTGCATGGAGTATGGCCATGCTTAAACTGGTGGTGAGGCAGTTCGTAAAATTATGTCGTTTTTTTTTAGATTTTCGGGGAAAGTCTGCACTCGTGCAGCCCCATCATGTCCATATGCTATCATCAACTTTTCCCCCTCTCCAGAATAAAATTCTACATTTCCAACAAAATTCCGCTTCAAATAAAACATCTGAATCGTCCAAGAGTAAGTAACCTCTTTTAATATTATCCCGTTAACGTAGCTAAACATTAAACCTGCCCATTTGGTTTTTGTCAGTGGGGAACTTATCTATGTAAATTGCCTTCCATGCATACAAATTCTTCCTCCCTCTCCTCCATAACGTTTTCTTCCAGGGGATTGAACTTTTGTAGCATATTTAATTTCAACTTTTTACCACCCCATCAATTTTCACCGTGCTATTGCCCCGTCTCCATAATTGCACTTAGGTTAATGGAAAATTTTCATTCATTTCACCTTCGTTCCCTTATTTAGACGAAGTTGTGCAAGCAAAATATAATCCAAATATATGTAATATATCTATAGATAAAACCTAATCTGCCTCCGAAGAAATCCGGTCTCCAAAACATGATTAGCCAGGTTAACCGTGCGGTGCGTACGAAAAATATCTCTTACGTTTGCATTCATTTCTAATTTAGAAAATGACAATATTTCCTTTTTTGCAGTTTCTTCCTTTTCAAACCACAGTTTCAGTGCACGAGCCATTTTTTTCAATCTGCCGATCAAGTTTCTTCCGCCTCCTCTTAAAATTTATGAGTGAGTCTGACTCAAAAATATATAAAACATGACGACTGTGACTTCCTGTACGCCATCCGCCACTCCAGTCGTGTGTATGTAAATGAAGCTTGTCATAATCATGACAATTTGAAAATACAGTTGGGAGTTGGCTATTTTACTGTCTTTTCATTCACTTTAGATGTCTTAGCATCCATTGTGATGTGACGGACTAGTTAAAAATAAAGTTTATTAGTGTCTCCCTTCAAATAAAAGTACATATTTGAGCTAGACATGTACAATGTACCAGCATCATCATTCCCACTTTCACAATCAAAGTAAAAGAAATTCACATTAGGAGACACCACGGCGCAGTTCTATTATAATGGATCTTGGAAACTTCTTTAGGATAAATGTCACACTTAAAGTATTTCTCATTTCCTCTCTCCTCATTTTTTGTTTTCCCTTTACCTCCATCTCCACTTTCCAGTTCCGTGCTGTGGATTTGAATAAACAAAATTTATTCTCTAATTTCAGACAAGAGAAATAAAGCATTAGCCATACTTTTGTAAGCTTGCATTTTGCATTCAGAAAATTTTCTCAAAGATAATCAAAGTCATTTGTATGCGCAAATGGTTCTCCAAAATAAAACTTTTCTAGTTGTCTTCCCATCTAAATCTGCCCCCTTCCATCATTTTAAAAATAGGAGAACTTTACTCTTGGCACGAAGAGGGCTTCATTAATGCGATACTAAAAACGAAAATGGATTCCTTCTAGATTGCAGATGAGAGGGGGATTATCGATGAAATAGGCTTACAAGATGGGATAAAGCTTGCTATTAGTAGACTCGCTTCAAAATCATATTTCATTAATAGATTTATCAGCCCATCCCATACTTGTACTTTTCCAAGAAACATGGTTGTGCACTTTTCCTCTTCAATCCCATTAAACATCGATGACTCAACAGCCCTTTCAATATATTCAATATACATAGTCATAGTCTCGAATATCATTTCACTGTTGGATTGCTATCAGAAATGAGTTTCGTATATGCAGTGTGGAAAAGCGCGAAATCATGTTCCGCCGTTTTTTGTAATGTGGAGCCCTAAAGAAAATAGGCTGCTGAGATAACTGTCCTCGGAAAAAAGGAGTTATTTCGTATTAAGCTCAAAGAGATCAAAGAGCTTTATCTATACTCAAGATAATATAACTGTCCGACTATAATGAAGTTTGCTACAAATTTATGGTCAGAAATAATGGTCATCTTTTGTTATATGTAATGGTAGACTGCATTGTGGAAATATCTATTTATTATCTTTTTTTATCATCAGTATATTTTTATGGCGTCACATTTGCCATCTTCCAAATCATTTGCTCCCCCGCATCATTCCGTACTTATTTAGGGAAAATATTGAATTTCAAAGATGATTGCCAAGAAAAGACTAACATTTTGGAAGGGTAGTTATCATCCAAGGATGAGAAGAAATGGAGCGATATGGGCATATTGATAATGATGTTGAGCTGTGATACTTCCCGCGTGCAACAACAGACGCCAAATAATGGGCTATAAATTATGACATCCATTTATTACTATTTTGGCATTACCTGGAGTAGCGGCCGCAGTCTGAAACGATCTCCAAATCTCCTGAAGCTGTGAGTCTTGGATAACCGCATCTGACGAAGCTCCCAAAACTTGTTTCCTTTTCCCCAAGAAGCTTCCCCTGAAAAGAAAATAAGAGATTGGTTTACTCAATAAGAATCAATGAAGAAGTTCTGGCCCAGATTTGGACATTTTATTATTTATGTTTTGTGATAAATACATAATGCATAAAAACTATTGGCTCGACATGTGATAGAGACATAAATATAAGTATATAATTGTGTAACATGTAAACACGCAACAAAGTTATGTGCTTTCAAAAAATCACGGAAAGTAATACAAAACATATTTGAAGTAGTGCCGCATATCGTGTTTGTTGCAGCATCGATATCCCTCTCAGAATGACAATTTCGACATATTCATGCATAAATTTTTCCCAGTGCAGATACCGAAAACTGTTATTGTGCTATTTCATACTGTCGCAACTTTGTGTGCAAAAGTTTTGAAAATGATTCGATTCCCTCTCTTCGTGTGTTTGTATGCAAATGTGTTACACTTAAACTTCATTGTTTCCCTCCTTTCCTTTCCTGGGACTAAGAGCCCTTCCGCCCACGTTGTTTTTCTTGGTTGTTTCCTCCAACTCGATTAGACTAACGAATGATACTAGTTACACAATGGTACAGTTTCGGGAGGCTCCTTTTTTATGAATGTTGTTGTTCTAAAACTAACGAGCATACATTATACCTACTTGACCCGCTAAACCGTGGAATTTTTCGAATAGAGCAAAGACATTTTTGCAACTTCACAAGGATGTTATCGTGTTTCATGTGATGATTACGTAAAAGCTAGGTATGTAGCGATGTTTTTTCTCTTTGCACATGGTGCTGAAAAAGAAGCGAATACTTGCAGACCTACTAATGGAAAAGAATGGGAAGAAGAATAGCTTTCAGCATGGTTGTTACAGGGGCAAGTGATATTTTTCGAAGAAAAAACTTTTATCCTGTTTGTCCCGGAAGCCAGTTCGTAAACACTAATTAAATACACCCTTTAATTTTCTTTATTGTTATTGCACGGTACATTTAGCTAGCTTGAAGTAGGTAGGTTATATTATTGGGCCTCTTTATATAACACATTCACCTATGTGCAGCGCTTATGTTGTTGTCATTTGCACGTTGTACCTTTTAGTCTGTAAAAACGGAAGCCTTTAAAATTGTGTTTGCTATTCTCAAGATAATGTGAACACATAATGTCAAGTAGATGTAAATATTTCTGAGGGAAAGTAACGCCTAGAACTTTCCTCATTCAGCAAAACCAATCATTTCAAGTTATGTGACACTTCAAAGGTTTGAGAAACCCTAAAAATTTGTCTCACTGGGAAAATAAGGAGAATGAGTGACTCTCAAGAGCTGTTAGTAAAATTAGTGTTTATTTTCCTTTGTTATACTTCAAACCAATTCTAAATTCTCCTCAAGTTACCCGACAGCCAATTAACAATTAATGTCGAATCAACTCCAGAATAGTTTCACTTTCTTTTGGAAAACTGCGTTATTGAAATTATGCATAGCTGTACTGTGATTCCCTCGTGAGAGTGAGAAGTCATTTTCATAATGCATTAAGACGGCTCCCTTTTTATTAAGATATCGCAAGATAAACTTTCTCCGAAAAGTTTACCACTTCTTCGAGCTAAGCCAAGTTCATCTACGAAACTGAAATAGTTTTTGTTTTATGAAATAAAATTTGGCAATAAATAAGAAAGCTAAAGAAAAACTGGTTAGGAGAAACCGTGGAATGAGCCCTGTGCTGAGCCAGCTGCAAAATAAAGGGTCCAACATGCTCCAAGCGTATTTGCAAAACTTTCTTCATTCAATTCAGTGAGCCATAAAATAGTTTTGCTTTTTCACTTTCTTACGACGTGGCATTCTATACGACAGATAATATTGGAAGATTCATTTTATTGCTATTAGTAAAAAAACAAAATAAGCCAACGACTCGAGATACTTTTACTAATGCAGAAGCAGTCCCCCACTGTGGCAAAAAATGTTTTCACATTTGGACGCAAGAGACGTTTTTTTCTTCTACTCACACGCGCTATATTACATCAGTGAAGGTAGCAAAGTAAAGGGAAAGAGAAAACATTTTGGTACTTAGATTCTCATTAGTTCCCCAAGATGAAAATTATGACGATGGAGGCTCTCCCCCATTCTGCATCAGTTTTAGCATCTGTCTGACTTACTCACGATCAGAGGCAGTTAGTCGTTTTCCCAAGCCCATCTAAAAAACCTTCTGTCTATATACAATTACTACTTAACAAACTAAAATGGCAAGTAAATACATTTTTGGTGTTATGTTTCCCAAGTTGAGTTCCACTTTTTCCTACACTGCAGAGGAAAAATATCTTGGAAGCTGGGAAATAAGCTTATCGCTGCACAATACCCACTTTATAGCTTTCCCGTTAACGGAGA
This sequence comes from Lepidocyrtus lignorum, assembly GCA_034696835.1. Classification (NCBI taxonomy): domain Eukaryota; kingdom Metazoa; phylum Arthropoda; class Collembola; order Entomobryomorpha; family Entomobryidae; genus Lepidocyrtus; species Lepidocyrtus lignorum. The sequence continues at coordinate 5,569 of JAQGAG010000061.1, forward strand.
AAATGTGTGTACACTTTCGCAACTTCTCATTCCGTGAAACCATTATGGCAAAGGAAGAAACTAGCTTTCCACCCTCATTTTATATTTTCAACCTAATAAATACCTTTAAAATGGAGGAATAAAAATGAGTCCGGAGGAAGCAACAGAGAGAGTAAGAGCATAGACTTCCAACGGTTTTCTAAGTCAGTTATCAAGACAAGTCCCTTCAAGAATTACATTTTATGTTTGCCAGGTCGTTGAGACCGCTGCTTCCCTGGGCTTCCCTCTAAAGTTGCAGAAAATGGACCAGACGTTTTCTTTGCTGATGCAACAAATTCCCGAAAGCTACGCAGTCGACTTCTCTAGCTTTCCTTTGAACGAACGTCGTCATTTTCTGGAATGAGGGAAATGGTGATGATAACTCCATGAAATACTACAAAGTATATGCATGTACATAATATTTGGGAGTGATGAGAAGTATCTTAACTATATAAAAGTAACTCATGGAAGGCGAGCAAGCCAACGAAGCGAGCCGTCTAGTCGGAGGAGTCACTTTACTCTAACGTAGTAAAAAGCGCGTTACAACCATAGAGTGGAATATCACTTCCCAGTTCCCAAACTCATTAATAAACTTTTTTTAGGGACGAGGATACTCGAACCCTGTGAAGTATTACATAAACCTAAATTTTTCAACAGGAATTCATTGCTCATACAAAATGGACCAAATTTGCTTGCATAATGGAGGACCAGAGGATAATAACAATCTTCTTACTTTTTCCGCAGGAGGGGCTTTTCTGGAAGTATAAACTAAATTATAATTTTCTTCGCAGGCCACTTTCCTCTGAGGATACTCATAAACCAAAAGGCATTTCCTTCGCCTTTTTACTCCTCTTTTTACATCTTTCACCCCTTCACACTTTTTTTGGCGAAAAAATTAAGATGGTCTCGGCTGACAAACAAGATGAGAGTATGACGGAAGATGTAAAACACACCACTGGCGATCATAAACTTTACCACAGTTTGTATGCATTACTTAACTTATCACAATATATCGTACATGTGTGTATGTAAGCAACATAATCGTCAACATCTTCATAAATTTTCATGCTGAATATGGTGCTAGTCCAGTTTCCACATTAATAAATGAAAAACCAACCATGATGAATTTTTTTAGTCTGGAACTTGAGACTGAAGAATTCCAGAACTTCTTGAACTTCTTAGATTTCATCATATATTTTTTTACGAAAGACCTTACCACGTCCGTAGAATCATTTGAGCATGTTATGTTGAATTTTTTATATTAAAATGATGCCTGTATATCTCATAGTCATAAAAACGCTAAAATTCATAATAATAATATTGTTTATAAGCAGGGATCTTCCTATTTAATAGCCCTTCACTGGCTTACTGGTATGCAAAAAATGTGAGGAGCTTGCAGCATTATTATTATTACATGCATGCCTGCATTCTGAAAATCTTGCGGTATGTTGGAGTAGTTGGAGAAGAGGAAGCTTACGAAAGGAAGACATAACTGAGGTTCCTTCCTTACTTTTTCTTTAAAAGATAACCACATATCATACTCAAGAGTGCGTACATTTCGAAAGCGTGTAGTTATGTAAAGGGGTAAAAGCAGTTATTTTATACATTTACATCTCATCATGACTGCATATAGGTACAATATAAGCCGTTAATATGCGTTCCAAGCGTTGAAGTGCATACTCATGTATTCCCACGCCGATTTTCATTATGACAATTTGTGGAATGCACATTACTACATTTAGGTATGGATTCCGCACTCCCGGAAACTCGGCACGTTTTCATCATTGTAAAGATGATGATGATGGGGGGATACTATGCGGACAGGGAAGAGGATGTGGAGGAGTAAAAGGAGTAAAAAAAATAGAGGCACATGTTTTATATCCACTATTCCCCATCTTTTCTCCGTCCTTGTATTCCTTCCTTATACTTTGTCTTCATTCATGCATTCACTTATCCCTGCGAAAAAATATGAGTTTGGTAACATCTTCATCATTTTTCGGGGACAGTAGACAGGAATGCTGTTCAAAGAACTATACAGGTCTGTAGATTATCTTGAGAAAGTGGTATTTGTAGTTGAGTATTTTTCATAAATTGTTGCTATATATGCATCACATAGTAATTTATACACTGCTGGGGGCTTATGAATTGCTTATGGTAGGTACGTATGCGGAAGATGATGATGATGATGACGACATTAGGCCATAAGTTGAGCACTCTCACATATTTGAGTACTTTAACTTCACTTTCCCCCACAACCATCTTCTTCCTTAATGGTCCTTTTCGTTTCGAATTTTTTCCAATGTACGGAATATTCCGCATACCACAACCAAGACAAACTTCGCATTTGGGATGGCCGATTTATTACGTAGCTGAAAGCTAGTATAGCGATCGATTTGGCGTCCGTCTGTCTGTCCGTCCGTCCGTCCGTCCGTCTGTCTGTGCGCACGATAACTTTCGAACGCGTGAAGCAATTTCGTTCAAATTTTGCATGTAGGTATAGATCGTTAATAGGAAGAACGGTACTGCTTTTGGGCGGAATCCGATCACTGCAAAGGAGTCAAAGGTCAAGGTCATTATATTTTTTAAATGACAAGGTATATCGAGTGGGGTATCAAAAGAAAGCATTTTAACTGTCGACTTTAGCAAGCTATGTTTAGTTTCTGTAGGTGTCCTAGTCACTGAAAAAATCACTGCTTAAAATATTAATAATCGATTTTTTCACAATTTTAAACTTTTAATTTTTGTCAAATGATAGTATCATTCCTATTATGTAGTACTTGTGATTTCAGCTACGTTATTCTATTAATTATGATCAATTTATTGTAGAAAGGAGTGAGGTTATGTGCTATTTGTAGTTGTGTGCGTTTTCCTTATGAATGGAACCTTAATTTTCTGTATTTTAGTTCAACCAAAGGTTTTTTGCTTCCATCCCACATGGCGAGGACATTTCGTTTTCGTTGCTCTGCACAAATGAATGTCAGCAGTAAAGAAATTGTTCCTTTTAAAATACTAGACAGAGAGCCAGAAGAATGAATGCAAGGATGTCGAAAGTGGGTCATTTGATATGTCGTCTTCTGCTGTCGCCAATGGCTAAGGTATTAATGTAAAAACTACTCCAGAGAAGCAGCTGAAGACGAAAATATTTTATTCAGATGATATTATTTCTTCCATCTCATTCCTCGAATAAATATTTTCTGTGGAATGTCATATCTCTCGTCTTACCTCTGCCTCTGTTGCCTACACGGACAAAACACTGCATTGACGTTTTGCGTATGAATGCTGAAAGTAATCATATTAGTTTCGCGGATTCCTTTCTTTATCAGATATCAAATTGCAAAAACTATTATTACATTTTTCGTTTGGCAATGAAAAAATAGAAACTTAATCTGGATGGCGAGCCATATTGTAATACATATTACATTTGTCGGTACATACTCCAAGCTAAAAGATGAAAATAATTGAATAATTTAAATCAAATTACATACTCGAAATATTTTGTGCTTGATTCGCAATAGTAAAGCTGGCTAAACTTATTCATTTAAAGGACGATAAATATTATAAATGTCATTTCCAAAAATTGCTTGAGATTTTCTTGCAAAACATATATTGCATCGAATGCGTGTGTGGAAAATTCTTAACTATGTTGGTATATTTCAATTCTTTTAAAACGTAACCTTTCTTGTTATCCTGGGCATGTTTTTGGATAAAAAACCCAGAAGGATTCGGTGTTGTAGACGTAGAGTAAGGTAAACGATCAATTTGTTACTAAATCGAAATAAATCCTAGAATAATCAATATACTCCTTCTCCAAAACATTTTTGTATTTATTTGTACAAAAGATTTTGGTTCCACGGTTCCACTTTATTAGCTTAAGCCCATTGCTCAAAAAAGACTTTGTTTGGAGAGAGCATTAAACATTTTTATCAGGGGAAATGATGGCCAGCCGTAGTTAAAAGAAGGACTCCCGACCACTTATTGAGCCATGTTCATTCAAGTGAGATGAAACAACGTGAAACATCATTACCTTCAAGAACAAATGCCCAGAGTAAATGTCCTTTGGTTTCTGTTAATACAAAAGCAACATAGTAGAAGCAAAATGCATTATAGCTATATCTTAAGATAGAAATAAAACATCTTTTTGTACTTGAACTGATGTTATTTATGGCGAGCACATTTCCTTCCCTTTGCTTACTGAGGAAAATAATCGTTGAATGCTTTTGTATGAAAATACTTAGGTGTATCAACTTTAGTAACAAAACAACCGCATTCCGATTGTATCAGCGTAAATATGGACTATAACGAAAATAAATGGTCCCATCTACATTACAGTAATGTATCACCTTTTCTCTCAATATCATCGACTAGAAGTGAACTTATCGATACTCCAGCTATCTATAACTAAATTCGCAAAGCAACCAACAAAATCAATATACGCAAGACAATTGTATCCTAATTTTTGTCCATGAGTTTTACTCTTCAGTATTAAGCCCCCGACTCTCTCCTTTCCAGTGGAAAGTTTCCACTCTTCGCGTTCCTAGTTTTCCGGATGATGTCCTCAAGATCCTCTTATATGCTCCATAAACACATGGAAGAAAAACAGATCGATCTGCAATCTCTTTCCTATCAAACAAGCATTGCCAAGAAGTAAGGCATTTTAAGGATTGTGTTGGAGCTTGTAGGTATCAGGCTATTATGTTTAGCTATGCCATAATAGTGCCTTGTGATGGGGAATTAGTTATAAGGAATACCAATCGGAATATGGACTATAACTTTGCGCTGATATTAAACTTCAACATTCCAAAGCATCAACATCAACATTTCAAGCATAATATTTGTTCCTACTATTCCATCCCATCAGCTTATAAAGTATTGCGGATTTTGCATGCCCGCTGAATTTATAGAGCAAATATTATGTAAAACTAACCTGGAGAAAGTCATTCGAGGAAAAACAAGAGCTTAGGGTAGACAAGGGGCCTAAATACGCATTGCAATATTTTTTTTATTGCTTCAGATTTATAGATGGGAACAACTCCTCACATAGACTTTCTGTACATGTTTTATAAACATTTGCGAAAATGTAAATAATTTGAGGCACTCATCGATACTTTAATTTATCACATGTCTCAAACTTGTCAGCTACAATGCGCATTGGCCGGATATTATGTGTGAGGATGATGTAGGATATTATTACACCTCCAACATTCTTCTACGAAAGAACCAAAACGAAGAGAATTTATCGAGATATTTGAAATTGTCAAAAAATATACCTATATATCTGGAGGCGACATTAAATTGCGAATGCAAACCTGGGAAGTTTCATATAATGCCTTTCACCGAACAAATGACAAGCAATATTATGTTATTAACTGACATTATATTTCACATCCGTGCGTCTGTCACTGCCACTGGCATTTCTAGCTTGGTTATTAAATTGGCACTTCATTTTTTTCCGGTTGCTACTCCTTTTTGTTACTTTTTCCAGAGAGAAAAGACTTTTTCGGGAATCGAAACATCTGTGAGCTATCACTCTCCTCTTGGGCCACATTCCTGTGTTTGTTCAAGTAAAAAGGGGGGAAATTCATTATGTTCCGATGCTGCTATATTATTGTCAACTGTCTTTTTTCCAGTGATGTTCATGATAACATGGGTTGTTCCATATTTTTCAGTCACGTTGTATACGTACATAGGTATATCAATATGCAGTATGGGTAAATATGAGAATTCAAAAAATAATATGGATTTCACTATAAAAAATAGAATAAAAATTACTCCTTTTTTATCTGTATATGTATCATGGTACAATATGAGAGTCCCTTGTTCCCCAGAATTAATATGCATACAAGTGTCCCATTGTTTCAAAGGCTGCATGATCCCATTGTATTATTATGAGGAGGTCAAGGTGAAAGATGGTCCTCAATGAAGAATGGAAGGAGGGATGAAACGATGATGGCCACTTTAATGATTGTTTTATACTTGACTATGGTTAAATGAAATGCCTCGAACAACTGCGAAGATTTCCAGGAATAATGAAGTCAGAAACTATTTATTTTACGAAGACAAAATGGAGAATTCCTCCAACAATTATAACTCGAAATTGAAATGAAAACGCGGACAACTTTCCAAGGGGAAGAAGCTCCAAGGACAGTTCAAGAAGAAGTGAATGAACAATTGAAAATTTACGACGTAACTCACTTTCAACGAGCAAGTCAAAGAGACGCGAACTTTACATTATAAGGATAGGTTAAATTATTTTATACCGGCAGTACAGACACAGAAATTCATATAGATATAGGCACACATTTCGTTCTAGGATATAGTTGATATAAAGATGAACTTAAACATGGATCTGATAGGAGGGGAATACCTAAACACGCTAAATGAGATTTGACATCCCCACATTATGTATCCCTGTTATTTACAACCTGACTTGTATGGAGTGTGGTAGGACTGTCACAAACAAGGCAAAAAAAAGTATGGCAAGTGCCGACACGAAATTTAAAGCTTTGTCGTCCAGGCCAATTTAGATTGACAAGGGAGGGAGGAAAGCCATGGGGAATGTGTTGGATTGGAGAGGATTCATTTTCGAGATAGGATAGTAGTACTGCGAGTTGGTAATGCCGAGTTTGTCTGTAACATTTCAACTGTTTCACATATTCTAATCACGTTCCATTATTCTCTTTCCATTTCTCCAGCAGGAAGAGCAAGGATTGAACCAATTCAAAACACAACTGACTCACAGTCAGATCTCCATCTTGATCAGTTAGATTGTATATAACCAAATACACTTGATGAAGGGGCTCCGTTCGTGCTGAAGGGAAATGGAGGAAGCACTCCAGACGCAGTGGAGCACTCTCATACGCATACCTAGATTTCTTGCATTGCAGAAGATGTGGATTATCTGGCCTGGCTGACGAGCAAGGATAACTAATGGTCTTTATTAACGAATGGGAAGTAAGAAAGTGTATCACACGGTCCATAGCATTTCGGATGGACTAGGGTTGGGTGGCCGGATATTTGCAACATTCGACGAAAGTCAGTTCTATTGTGTTACTTTTAATTCGTATCTAGCTCTCCTATCACTATCATCCTAACACGTTGCCTATTCGAGTTGAATAGAGATGTGGTATGTTTGAGTTGATGAGCACAAAAGTGGCATGCTAGACAGAGATAGAAAGCAAGATAACTGGTATGTATGAAAGTGTCAATAATGGCTGTTAATACGTCATCATGTTGCTAACTCGTCAAATTGTCAAACAAATTATATTACTAAGGAAAGGACAATATAGAGGACATCGAGCAAGTAAACAAGTTTCAAAAAGAAAGCCACTATAGACGATATTATACACATTAAGGTATGCCGAGCCCCGTTGTTTGTTTTATCTTTTGGTTTTGTTTGAGTGGAGAGACTCATTTCTACACGAGATTCTGAAATGTTAAAACCACAACTATACAAACATATCAAGAGACTTCTTTAAATATTTCATTGAGTTTACATAAGATTCGTGTTTATTGTCAGAGAGGAGAAAGAAGCTGCCTCTAAAGTACGAAATGTGGTAATAATGACAGGAAAGGTTTGACTTGACGAAAGAGGGATCGTTTTATCTTAAGTAACTGCAACTGTTATAATCTCAAATAATTATATATGGTGTAATATCGAAGTAAATAGGAATCCGAGAGTTGAACTGCTCACTCTCGACTTTCTGATCATCATTATGTAGCCTACCCATTAGTAAGAGAAATTAGATAGGATATGCGGGACATTCCTCCTATTATCCCTTGACTGTTGTGCATTTTCATTCAGCCTCTTTTGATTGTATCACTCTCCTCATCTTCAACCGGTATCCATTAACAAATGGGAATTGAAAGGGATTTTTCCATTATTCTCCATCCTTACTACCCGTATGCTGTAAGTTATTATGTAACTTCAATTTATCTTCCCTAGAGTATTGGCCGCCTGTCTACACGATGGACAGACTAATCACGTCGGAAAGGTATTGAATGTGTGTAGCAATCCGTGAAGTCGCTTCTGCTGTGCTGAGCGAATCTCCAGTCATTGATTGCTACAATGAAGAAATGTGAGCTTTTGTACTATTGCATACGTAAACAAAGACCGACAGCTGAAAATTGCTCCCTTTCAGATTATTCCCATAGCTAAGATTCAGCCAAGATCATAGAACGGTGATAATAACGAACTGCTTTGTTATTCATCGAAAAGGGAATTGATGGGAAGGGAGATGGAGACTGAATGAGGAGAAGAAAGAATTTTCTTGTTCGAACATTTCAAATTGTAAGAATGCCCAGTAGAAATGAACTCCCAGCTTGTGTTATTACACGCTACCCAATTTCGTACGAAAATGAGATGAGTCTAAAATGCAATTTGTTGTTTGATTTAATGCTATAAATAAAACGGAGGGGAGGAGATGTTACATCACATCAGTGTAATTTAGTGAAACCTAAAAGACACCCATTTGCGCTTCATATTAATCAGCAAGTATGTACTTTTAAATCAACAATTCTTGAAAGCATGAAATCTTTATGATTCGATGCACTTAAAATTAACTATGGAGTAATATAATCAGTATGAAACCATCAATTTTCCTGAACACATCATGACCACCAGAGCACCTTTAGCCGCAAACAACAAAACAACAGCTCAGTCAGATACATACAAGCCATGCCGGTAGTAGTGAGGAGTCTTTTTGTATTCAGACGGTCGTAAATTTTTCATGATCCTAACGAGTTGCAAAATGTGACATAAACATGTGCAAAAAGTGTTGTTCAAATGACAAGTTAAGTACAGTAGTTGGCGAAGATTATATGTATGACTTAATTTATGGTAGGATGAGGCAAACAAACAGATAGAATTACACTAATCGTATATTTAAAAAGTTAACATGCCAAATGCACGGTGTTTAACTTCAAATGGGAAAACCTCCCTCCTTCTCTGCAAATTTTGTGTTTATTTTCATGCTGTGTGAAATAACAACCACGGATTTTTCTCAAGAATCATATCGCATGAATAGTAAAAGTATTGTTTACCGGTGGGGCTACTACCTGCATTTTCGGAGTAAAATTTAATGGTGGTAATGAACTTAATAAATTGTTAAGCAAGGAGGAGTTGACCAACGAATAAGAAGGTTTCAAAATAAAACTTGCCGTTCAAGATTATTTTAACTCGGAAGGTTTCAAAATATGTAAAACTTGTGGTTCAAAATTACTTTCACGCGGAAAGGTTTATTACTTGATAGCGACTGCGATTATAAATACCCGTTGCATCTACGTGAGCAGTGAGACCAAAATCAAACTTTAAATTTAAATCGACGTCGTGGTTAAAGATCAAAATTTATTTCTTATTATTAAACATTATGTTGTAAATGTATAAGTATAGTTCGCATTCAATGTGTAAGCAGGTGAGCAAAACAAGTTTGTATTTCGTAATGACAATGTAACTTGATAAACTAGCAATTTTGCTAACAAACTGTTTCCAGCAGATCACTATTTAGTACGCGATATAATCATGAATAATATTTTATTCGAATTGATTACACACAAGCAAATTGGATCCGCCTCCATCAACTTCATACCATCAATATAATATTTTTGTGGGAACACACAAGCTGACTTTCTACTATGTACGCACTGATGATACATCCTCAATTTTATGGTTTGTGCTTGGTAGTACGGACCTGAGAATCCAAAAGTTAAGCAAACAAAATACATTCCCATACTTTGTTTTCATAATGCTAATGAAATTTTCCTATCAACTACCTCCGACAGTTCCTAAACTATGATTATTGTTCAGTATGAAATTAGCAATAATGAATTTGATGTGTGAATATGAAATTATTGACCATCGATCCGACGAAATGGCAGAACATCCTTTCTAATTCAACGAAAATACTCCTCACATGCTATGGGAATATTCCAAGTCTGAGAAAGGAAAAGCATCAGGCATCAGATAGAATCGAGCGAAATGGAGGCAATTTATTTCCCAGCATATTATCTTACACGTTCCATTTCTTTATGAAAGTTCACAATTAAATCAGAGTCTATTCAATTTGAACAGAAGATCCAAGGAAGAAAGGTTCACTGCATGATGCCTTTGGAAAAGTATCACTGATTAAAGCTTAGAACTGTAGTGGATGCGGATGTGATGAACATCATTATCTTCTATGAAACTTTTTTCAACTTATCGGCTACCAACCAACCTTGGCCCGAGTGTACTTCCACTCCCGCAGTAATTTTCCAGGTTGCCTAAAAAGTTTGTGAAACTATTTAAGTCAGACGAGAGAAAGTGGCCAAACAAAGTTGAAGCGACATGACTCAAGCATAACTCGGGCTAATATAACTTTGCCCCTTTACCATATATTGCGATCTAGATTGTTAAAAAAGGAGGATTTCTTGATTTATTTTTCTTCGAACAAAGTACACTTCGAGTTTAGACAAAACTTTTTGCTATAAGGCTATAACTAATATATGTATATCCATGTTTTGATGAAAATTCCCAGAGAGGATATGGACTAAGCTCAGCTTGAGTCCTGAATGAACACAAAGGGAATCCAAAAGACAAACTAGAGAGGAATTAATGATCTAATTAAATCCCTAATTATCCTCAATGACTAATGACTTTCCGCTGCTGAGATATGGGACACACGTCCAATAAGCTTAAAGAAGTTATAAAACTAATGAGCAAGATTAGCCATAAGCGAGTCCATTTGGTTCGATTGAAATTTTTAAAGTTGTGCAAAAGTGAGTCGTAAAGAATTATATCCAATTTTTGCTAGTGAGATGGGAATGAGACAAAGACAAATATATTCACACAGTACCAATACTACCAATGCATATATGAGGGCGTACTGGGTATATATTTGCGATATTTATTGAGCATATATCACGATTCGCGAGAACTGCAATCCTAATTTCGAATAAAACTATTGTCGTTAGTCTAGTCGTTATTTCACAGATAGGAGGGAGTTCATAATTATTTATTTCTTTATGCTTTTTTTACTTATGGGAAGTGAGCGTTTTAAATACCGTGAGAATCCATACTCCCATAACCTATTCATTAAATGCACGATGATGTCAGGAGTCAAGTCATGAGTAAGAATGATCGTTAATGAAATTCATTCGCATTTGGCATGAAAGGATTTATCGTTGTTGTGACTGAAGTAAGCACTATTTAGTACCGTAAGTTTTTCGCATAATGTGTATAGACGGATAGATATTTAAAGAGATAGACCACCCCTCAACTTCAAGTCTACGGATGATAATCTGCTAAATGAAAGTTAAATTCTGAAAAACAACAACGAAGCAATAAAGACGACAGGCAATTATTTATTTTCTTTTAGGCATGGCTTATTACTTATCATTATTATGACTATTCAAGCTTTGTAAAGGAGATGGGAGGATAAGGGAATATACCTACTCGTGCTATTATAAGCAAGCCATTTTGTTTACATTAAAACTACGAATTTTACTTTAATCTCCGCATGGAGCTCTTATGCACGCAGCAGGACTGTTTGTGTATTTTGGTTTAAAAGGTAGAAAATTATTAAAAGATTCACTTCCTGTGTTTACTTAACAAAAGCGGCTGTGGTGCCGGGCGGATATCACATAAATTGGTTTTCATTTCAAAGGACAAAAAAGTCCTTTCATAGGTCCACGTCCACATATACACGTGGAAAGATTATTCGAAGCTTTTTTTTTCGAAAAAGACGAAAACGCATTTTAAGCAAATATAGTCAATTGAATGGAAACAATTTCATACTTTGGGTTAGGCAATTTCAAACATAATTAGATTTTTGTCCGTGGATGGAGAGAATTATGTGAAGTTTTTATTGCTTAACGCTTCTGTTTTGCGGTTTGTATTCTGGGATTGGGAATTATTAATATCGTGCAATGGCTTGGCTAGAACGGGATAATAATGGCCTGAATCGAAATAAAAATAATTTGCTAAAATTTATAGGTTTCAGAATGAAAGTCCGTGTAATTAAAACGTGTTCATAGCTCATACATCATATCACATGCATCATGAACAGGGATAATCCAATACGGCCCACTGCCAATGGCAATTTTCATTCTCATCTTTCGTAACGGATGGATGAGATACAATACATCGACTTGAGAGAAACAGTAGAAGCCAGCCCTCATCTTCAAAAGTTTCAACAGCAATCAATAACCATTCATTTCATATCAGTAACATGAGCTTGAGTAATAGACAGGTCCATCCATTTTCTAAAACTTTTGTTCATGTTATGTAGTACATGCTACGGGTTATATCAATTAGTCTCTACATATTTCATCTAATTGTGAGCCAATAATGATCTTCGATATAAAGGGGTAAAAAATAAAAGAAACTCACCTGTATCCAAAAAGGTAAGCAAAACCCACAACCCACCATAAGGCTACCGGCCACGGACAGAAATGCCCAGAAGATTCCCACGAGAGTAAGGCCGGATCCCATTTTTCACTTTTCCCCTTTACTACCCACCACAGTCACAATAAAAAGAGAAAAATAAGTGTAAAAACGGAAACTTAGAAACTAAAAAAAATAAAGGAAGAGGAGGCGATAGTTGATGGCGTTCGCGGATGGAGGGAGGTATAGAGAGGATGTGCGTAGGTGATGCACGGGAAATGGACCACGACAACAATAATACAGTTCACGGTAGAGGAGAACCAGCAGTTTCTCTTCTATTATTTGTACTGGAATGTACCACAAGAAAGGGGAACAATTGAATCATCTACGTCCTTTCCCTCATCGTCCTGGCATACTTTATCGCTCTACCACTACTCTAGTTTTAACGGATGTTAGCGCTTCCCTTTTTCTCCTTTCTTCCTTTTACTTAAAACCCGTAGTCTGGGTCGGCACTAAGCACAGCCCCTTCCTTCTATTTTGTCTGTGAGCTACTTTGCTCCATCAATTGGGGAAGATATTCCTCAGAGATTTAAACGAAAAGGAGCACTACCACGAAAAAAACAAAACAGACCAACTCCGCTACATGTAGAGTTAGGTTGCGAATGCGATGGCGCTACAGAGAAAATTGGTTACTTGTTCCGTGGGAGAAACAATTTTTGCAAAGTTATAGTATTCCGTGTGCGAGGGTGCTTGTGTCTGAAGCAATTTTAAAAATTGGCTCTGGACATGAATTGTAAACTGTTGTTGTCAGATTAAGTTCATTGTTTCTGTATCATTCTCCCTGTCTTGTCCATTACATAACAAAAATGCAAAAAGAGACAGAGAGGTGTATTGCGTATATGGACTCTGAAGAGATGAGCTTAGGAAGACTTATCCTATGTTCCTCCCGAGTAGCTTTGTATTGTACGGAGCTTTGAATTTTATGTGATGTACTTGGGTATTATCCCCGAGCTCTTTTTTACGATATGAGATTCTCGATTCCTGGGAGAGCTCCGTGAATATAAACGGTGAAATATACGAATTTTTAAACACATGCACTTTTTTCCGTTTTAGGTAGGTACTAGTCTTTTTTTCATTCAATGAGAGTGTTTCCTTTGCATCTACCTGGTCACCAGAATGAAGGATCCAGAGGAGAAGACACCAAGACAAATTCACCTCTCCACTGTCAAACTGTCAAGTGGGATTGCGTCAAGTCTAGTCAGACACGCAGGCACAAAAGAGCTCTTGTACTTTTTCCTTGCGTTTTCATCCAACTATATTCCCGTTATAAAGCTTTATAACTCGAATAATGTAGCCAACACTAAAAGTCCTATTCACTCTCGCCTTCTTTTTTTATTAGAATTGTATTATTATTGTAAAGCCAATGGTCTGTGTCGCAATGTTACAACTGTACACATGCCTAAATCCTCTGATGTGAGTTCACTTTTTCCCTCATGTGGGAAAACGCTCTCCTTGCTCTTCTGTATGAACCTTTAAGGGATAAAGGATTCACAGTATAATGTGACATTCGATACCGTTGTTGGCTTATATGACGGAGGTATTAAGCTAGTCAAACGACACAGTTTCACATGATTCACACTTCTTTTGATTTACTTTCCACTAGGATTTAATAGCATGTAGCGAATCGTAGTTTAATGATGAATAGTTTAAGTTTTTGCAAAAAGATGCATGTGAGTAGGGAAAATCATTGGCATTCAGTTGGACAGGAAGAGATGTCATGGGATGTGAGGGGAACAAGTTTTTTAAAATTCAGGTTAACTCTCCTTTATCCACTCACACTTTTTCCCTCCACTTTTGCATTATTCTCGTCTTCGTACAATAATAGAAGAAGAATGTTATCGTTGTCCTCATCAATTTTTATGTGGCAGTGGCAGAGATCAACAACTGAAGCTACGACTGAGTTAAAGCTTCATTGAAGGCGATATGTCAAGTCAACGTCAACATCATTACCATCATACCATGATTTTTGTTTTATTAGTTCTCATCATAACCATGTCATTTCAAGTTAGTCAAGTTCCACTTAAGTATATTTGCTGGTATATATACATCGGTATAGCACATTACTCCCCAACTCTTATTTTCCGATCGGATGAAATGAGAAGTGAGCTATGTGAAACAAGCTATTAGGTTGCTCTCCTATCCCACATACATGGTTATTCTGTTTGTTGGAGCAGTAATAAATAAAGTGGTTTAAAAAATCGCCTTTCCTTTCTTTACAAATAAAAGCGAGCACATTTTTCTCCTTGTTCCACTATCATCATCATCAGCATCCAAATGAGCTATAAAGCCGACAATAATCAAGGAGGAGTGCAAAAGATCATCTCTTTCAGCACTTCCACATTCATACCATCATATTTCTCTGATGATTTGAGAAGAAATGCACGAGTGCGAGTGCAATCACCACAACGAAGTATGTGACGTGACGACGATTACTCTGGTCGGTCCATTTAATAATGTATACAATATGGCTATATGTTTGTATTTGCTTCTCGAGAGAAAATGTGTATCAATAGTATAGCGAGTAACAATAAAAATTGTTCGTGTTCCTAAACAAAGTTTACACCAGACGTGTATTTTGCTCTCGGATAGATAGTACAAGTGCCAAGTTAAGTCAATGGCCAATACGAACGCATTGTTTGTGTACGTGAGAGAATCCCGAGGTTTACTCACAATTGCCAATTACCATCCTTTTAGGCATGGAAGTTCTCACAATTAACTCCCTATAAATAATGCGTGCTTACATTATTACACGTGAAACAAACATGAAACAATTGAGAATCCTTTACCTGTCTTAATAAGCATTTAGTGCGTAAAATTAATTGAAACTAATGAGCTCCGCACCTTCCCTTATCATAAATGAAAAATAATGCCTGCACTTTACGGTTTTAACCTGTTATGCCAAATCGGCAATAAATTAGGTGATTATAATGAAAAAGTATGTGACACTGTAATATATATTGATTGCTTATTATTACTCTTCCATAAAAGTTAAAAAATCAAGCACTGCATGGTCACGTCAAAATTGCGAACTATGCACTTTTTGAATTTGCCCTAAAACAAATTACTTGCTTTCAGTGATTTATGGGTTTTTCATGTATGCGCTCACGCACAACATCATCCGAAATGGGTTTGTTTTCATTGATCCAAAAAACAACGTTGCGTATCGTTTTCAACACGAGCTCACGTACCTAACTCCTCATAAATATAAAGTTTTGGTTTCATTCGGCACAAATCTCATGTACCCAAAACAAACATTGAGAACAGGCTATAAACCATGTACCATGTCAGATTCGCTATCATTAGCGCTCCATCACCATTCCTAAAAATGACAGGTAGAGCTGGCTGCTAACAGCGATAAATTCTTGGCCCAACAGCGCATAGCCATCAACACGAGTGTAGCACAAAAGTCTGAAAATGTTCTGTTCATTAGAGCAATTTTTCTTTCACCGGAAACGACATAAAATAGCAACCAGTTAGCAAGACAAAAGTTCCATTCTTTTATAAATAAATTATTGACAGAATGGCAAATAACTAGGTTTTACCACACTGACAACTGTGATGATATTTTTGTTTAATAACAACAATTATTTGAAATGTCACAAATTTCCTGTGATTGTTTTGATTTATATCAGACGCATAAATTCATATCTGATGATATTTAGGCCACTACGCATATTTTTACAGGTGGTCTGGTCTGCGGTCTTTCAATCGTCAGGTTCTTGAATTGCCCACTAGCGAAGTTATTTCCTAACTTAATTTTTCACTTCCGCCGCTTATCATGTCGCTGAAAGTTTTTGTTAAAGTTTGTCTTGGCTAAAAGCACATGTCCTGGCCTGGCGATGCGATAATAGTAGGTGACCAGGTTTTTTTCATGTGGAAGCTGTCATTGCCGTCTTTCAATGCGCGGTATTTTGTTGTTTAATTGGGAGCAACTCCTCCACACTATTGTTTCAATATTATGGGTGTAAATAAGACATTGTCAATTCCTCAATGAATTTTAACGCATGTTCATTCAATTTAGTCATTATCGTAAAGTCCAGTTCCTGACGGTGGTAAATGGTGGGAGAGAACAATAATCCACGTTGAACTGTCTATATCGTATGTATTTTACACATTAATTACACAATTCTCCCTAAAACGGTAGCGGAACGTCGGATTTTTTCTTTTATTTTGAACCGGAAGCACCATGCTTTAATCCTCTAGGTGTATAATTATCAGTCATTATGACATTTAACAATGTTTATGACGATGGGTTTGTAGTAATCCGGTGGAGTTATTGTTATTCTGGGCGATAATGATTGACGATGACATGCTCCGTTTAAACAATCACAATGAAATGGTCTTCACACCCAACAAAAATTAAATGTTAGGAAAAAATACTGTTATTTTTAAATTGGCTTCAATTCTATAATTGAATCAAGTGGTATCTGTGTCAATTTTCTTTTACCGGAACAACGGATTTTTTCTATTCTGATTTTGACTTTTAAAATATTTTGTTTGTAATGAATTTACTCCAAACACTACTGTCCTTAGCACATAGCTGAAGTTGACAAGCAGATTTGGTGGAAGAACCAGCACATGGAAAAGTTTTCCATGAAATGAGATGAATGAGCAATGCGCCTCCACAATTGGAACTTTTCCTCTCAAAAATGCTGCTCTGCTGGTTACAGACGGAGCAAAGTCTGTTCAGCAACTGACATGGTCCTAAACGCAAGCCGTCCCTTTAAAACTTGGTGAATGGAGGAGGAAAAAGGAGGGTTTCCCATCCAAAGCTCCATTTCCAGCAGTATATTTACTCAAATCCATCTGCACTCCCACCACCACCATAATACCATGCAATGCAACTTCCACCACCAGCCACATCGTCAATTCTCTCTCAGCCACAAAAAGCTGGTCTTTTTCTTTGGTTCCTTCGTTTTCAAAGGGAAACTGAATGCGGCTGATGTGATGTGATGCTCCTTATACAAGGCTCTTTGTGAAGGCGGAAGTATTGGATATGGTGCGACTGCCGAAGTGCCGACTGCAATCTGCATTGCATAAAATCATCTCTTTATTGCTGGAGTGGAGGATGGAGACGAAGAAGGAGTTTCTTGTGTAAGTACCTTATTGCTATTATACATACAATATTATAGGCATATTTATGAAATTGTGAACGAGGCTCAAAAATGCTTTTTCCATTTCCAACTTGAACAAATTTCCCTTTCTGAGACTGAATCGTGAATAGGATCTTGGATCACATCTCATGAAAGTTTTCGTTGTTCTCTCTTCCGTATTTTAAGAATGTATTGTGCAGCTAAAAATATATAAGAATACCTTGTCATTCACCATTTCAGTACGTAAGACGGAGCGAGGAACGAGTTTGGGAGCCGGGAGCAGCTTTTTATATACCTAAGCGTATTATTTTAAAGAAAAAGAGAAAGATGCACATGTCATGGAAAGGAAGTAAAAAGAGACCCGAGCATTGAGCATCGAAATCGAGGAGTGAATCTGAATGAGAATGAGCCATAGCAAGCGGGAGCAGAGCTATGCTGTATGCCGGTGTAGTCTATCAGTGCATGCAACGAAACCCACCTTTTTAGACATGCTCTGCCAGGAACCGGCCTTGTGGTGTAATGGTCAGCACTTTGGACTCTGAATCCAACAATCCCAGTTCGAATCTGGGCAGGGCCTGAAAATTTTTGCTCGGGGTTTTCTTCACAGTTTTGAGGATGTTTGGTGGGGAATCAATGAAATGAATGGATTGAGATGGAAGTATGGATTTAAGTGGGGGAATTTCAGTTTTGTACTGTTGGAATTTGTTTTATTTTGAAGAAAAAATCCTTTGAATTGTTTTTACGTGGGTGAAAGATTTTTTCTCGTTAGATGATGTACCAAATATTTAAAATTTCGTATCATCATCAAATATTTAAAAATCCGACATATTGAAATACTAACTATAAGCATATAATACTGATGCATCATGCGTTACTGGGCCTTGATTATGAATCGTTTTTGTGCTTAGCTGAGCATAAAATAATTTGTAAACCATTTTACCATTTTTCATTCGGCATTTTAGGAAACCTTACCCGGTTTCGGTAGTCAATTAAACAAAAAAAAAGTTTTTTTACTGAAAACGTGCCATGATATGAAATGATACATTATAGCTACTATGTATTATTGTTTCAGATCATGATCATTATGGGCCACTGATAACAGTTCTGTAGGTTGATTGTGACGATGGCTTTGTGACCAATGCCAAAAATTAGTGCACCACTATTTTCTGTATGCCAATGGGTGAATGAATGAGTCTAGTCTCTAGTCCTACCTAAAATGAAATACTCAGAAAAGTTCCTATTATTTAAAAAAAATAACGTAATATATCCACATGTGTGGTATTTTTTTTATATATGTTTACAGTTTGCACTTGATTATCCTGTAAAGTAATTGAAATTTGGATGGGAAAATATAGGCACTTGTGCAAAATGCGTGTGAAAGGATCCGTGAAGGAAGATGAGATCCGTGAAAAAGATAGTTTTCGTTTCATTTACTGTCGAATTTTGATACTTACGAGTAACACTGACGTGAGCGTATCTATTTGTGTCTAGTCGGATAAATTTTTGTTTGTATCCTCCTTCCTTGAAAAAATTGCACCACATAGCATATATAATATGCATTTTCATAGTTCTCGGTCTTTATGCGTAAGAGAGATGCTCCGTAATTTTTAAAACTTTTGTTTCATGAATGAGATAAAGAACAAGGTCAGAGGAGTAAACCACGCTACAGTGATACAAGTTCGAGTAAAGTAAATTAATAAGGCTTCGTAATATAGGACTTTCTATAGGTACGTCAACTTACTTTTACATGCAGTTTTTTAATCCTTGAGTAATGAGTTTTATCTTCGGAGTTGAACACACGTCACATAATATGAGCTATTTAAAAGGAAGCTTAACGCATTTTTAATTTTACAGAGCAGAAAATAAATCTTTTTTGTTTTGGTTTTCGTCAATCCTATTCTGACGTTTTTTTAGGGAAGTTACATTAAATGTCTAATGCACTGTTTGAACTTGAATGATTAAACGTGAAGATCTGGGTGAAAGATTGCCGCAATGCCAGAAACATTTTGTAAGTTGTACCTGATGAATTTATTCAATTAACATGAATAAAAAATGTAGCCCGTGAAATGAGAGGCATGATACATAGTATGTGGTCACTTTGAAATAGCATCTGTAATGAAATCCGGAATTCGTGAAGTATGTTTTTTAGAATTGGAGATACTTAATAGATTTTTTTACGTAAACAGTCCATCTTTTTTTCCTGAGAAAACTATAACATCTTGATAAAAAAGTCAGTGTTTTTGGCGCACGTGACGTTATCTTACACTACGCCAACATTTCAATTCGATGTGCTGGGCTGAAGCTAGAAGTAGTGAAATTGAATTCTGAGCAAAGTTTATAACTTGTTACATTTTTTAAAACTATTACATACCCATGTTTTAAATGCCTAAACGTTCTACGTGCACCATGGAACTAGTCCTGGCAGTAGCGTTTTCAGTAGCTACAGTTGTTCTAGATTAGTCTTCAATTGTTTTAACCTAAACGAAACAATTTACACGTTGACTAATAACAATAAATCATTTCTTGGCATGATTCGAATTCGAAATTTTGTAAATATGCATAGAATTTAGCTACTCACGCAGACGAGGAACGGACAATGGACCTTGACAGTGATGATAAGACGTATAGGTACATACATACCTATATGAATGGTTTATTAGTTGAAATCTGAAATTGACCAAAATTTTGCTTTCCAAATCTCAACTTTATCAAGAATGAAAGGTAACTGTTTGTTTTACACGCGTCGTATTACCCACAATCGTAAGAGATCCACCCTACTCAGTTACATGAACGCCACATAATCATAAATACGCCAAACATTTGTATCGACCATAAAATCTAATTTAGAATTTATTGACTTTTGATAGCACATAATACAAGTTCATTAATACCAATACTAGTTTTAGTTTCCTCCCACCAAGTTTGAAATTCTGACGGGATTATTGTACTGGTCCCGGTCAGAGGCGAATACTAAAAATTATTAGGGAAGCTATAATCATAATTATGAACCTTCTACGATACTACTAGCTTTTTAATACCAAAGAAAGCTACAATTTGACTTCAGACTACCATGAACACAAACAGTTCAATTTCCTATAAAATTCAACACAAGCTGGATTATTTGCTCGAGGAGATCCCTATTTGTACATCATATAAATCAAATACCGAATACAAATGAAATAAATTAAATTCGAATTTATATGGATGTTTGCCTAGCAGGGTCTTTACCTTAATGATTATTATCTTTTCGGTATTTTTTAATTTCTCGATCAAATACAAAAATACTAAACCTTCCGTTTTTAAGACCTGATCTGACGATGAGCCCAACCCACTCAGCCTTCCGTCCGGGTGTTAGCGTGTTAGACTCCAACTCAACAAAAATAGCTTATCAACCCTCCTAGAAAATAATGGTGATTGTGTTAGCATCAAGCTTAGACTTAAAACAGCAGCCTGCGATTTCTCATGAAAATTCTTGAACGCTGTTTTCGGTGATTCGCTGAGTGATAATAAAGATCATGAAGATAAGTTCAGAGAGCAATTAAGCATGGCGAATAAAGAGAAAACCACTGTAAGGCCTTTTGATAGTTACATCACGGAACAGTGGGTCCCATATTGTTACGCATCAGGCTAAAAACTTCTCATCATTGGCAAGCGATTTTTAAATTCTCCTAAAGCTAATACTACAAAATTACAGGTGGGAGATTTAGAGCATTACACGATATAATATAATTGTTTATATTTGTTTTTTATATATTTCTTTGTAATTCCTCTGAATGGAACTTCTCATGCAATGCAAATGGGATTGCGTAACTCCTCCATCATCGTACCTATGTTCGTCTGTGGCAGCATATATCCAGACTCTTAATTTTTTGAAGATACAAGTTTCTCTAGAATATGTTATGTATGATAACACTTTTTTTTATAATAGTCGTCTATAGCATATTTATGGATATTTATTTATTTTTTGTAATTCATCGTGGCATGCAAAAATTCATAAATCAAAATCCTCCCTTCAGCATACACAAAGAGTCACGAACAGTTAGCAACTTTATTTAGCAACAGCAAATCCTTTTAAATTTTTTGGATAGTGAATGGGCAGAATCTAGATTGTAGGTAAGGTAAGTAAACGCTAATAATTTTTGTTTAAAAATATTGATGAAGACGAAAACGATGATTGAGTTGAGCTGTGAGCACACTCACCCCAAATTGTGCACGCCTTTTTGGAGCAAAGTGTGCACATTTCTTAAGAGATTATTATTATCATATAAAGTAGATGATTTGATAACTGATCAAAGTGATAAGGATTTTTCTAGAAGGTGGCCAAAAAACCAGCGTACTAGAGAATGATTGACTGACTTAATTTTTTTTTGTATTAAGACCCGTATCAAACTCAATCATACTTTAAGATTTTTTTCATGTGGTGGTAATCCGAAAAATGAATAAACTCGACAAAAAAAGCATATGCTGATGGTGAAAATGATGATGAATGATGATGATTAGAATTATTTTTATTTTACACTTCACGTACTCCTTTTACAGATGTAAAATTCACATAAAGTTATAGCCTCCGCAATAATGTAGTCGTGCGTTAGAAAGTATCCGTCGAGATTTTGCTCTCAGCAACTTTTGATCCACATTATTTATTGGTCTGAGCTCTGAATTTTATTATTATTTAGAGTTGAATAAAAAAAACTTGAGCCATCTCAATATGATATGATTGCTCTTCCCCCTCACGTTGAACTAATCATATCATATAGTTTTTTAAATGACCCTAAATTAGTCAAAAGAAATATGGTTCATAATAGGAAAAAATGGAGGCTATTATTGCATACGTGATACCTTTCATTTTACAGAGAGAAACGTGCACATCCGCATTATTATTCCGCAGGTAAAAAATATATACATACAGACTTACATCATAAAAGACTAGATGGGCTCATATTTCATACCACTGCTGAGCTGTTTATACTCTCCTAAATCATCAACATCAACAGCAACAATAACAATGTACCTAAGATATATCTCATTCTTGACTTTGTCATGCTGAATATGAGTGTACATAATGGGAGCTGAAAAAATTCAAAAGGGTTACATTAGGATCCGTCAAGTTTCTCAAGTCAAAGGAATAGCTTTTTTGAGGAAGCTAAGAAAACTTCAGACAAATCAAGCACACTTCCACTCATCATCCCATTCATAATGATAATGAGTGTAAGAAACCTCCTTATCAATCTGTGATGCTAATGTGGGGGATGAGTTGCGTTCCCTAAATAAAGTGCTTTGATGCCAGTGCCAAGTGCCACCCCGCTCAGATATTGTTACGACATTCACGAAAAAAAGTCACAATTGTTGATTGCAGTTTTCAGTGCATCCAATCCAAATCCTCAAAAAATGAGGAACAGAACATGTAATACTATTAATCATTCACACATTCACAAAATGGTATAACACGAATAATACTTTAGCTCTTTTGTGGTGATGATGATATGGTATATAGCGTATCGCATGATTCTTCTTTTTGTAGGCTGCACTTTGTGTAAAATATAATCTCAACCGAAAATCATGATGCTATGGTTTAATGCAGCTGCTGTAACAAGGTTTCAAAAGGTAGAGCTACTATTACAATTTACTTATTGTTGGGGGAAAAGATAATGACCTGCTTTCTTCACGAGATTTTGTACTTTAATGGTGGTGGGTTGACCTCCTTCCTCCGAAAGTTTTACTATTGTTATTATCGGTAATATTGCTTACTTTTCTGTCTTTTTCGTGGTATTCCTTCACATTGATATTTATGTATTTATACTGCCAAAATATAAATGAATTCAATACAATCATACCTAGGTATATACGGTATATACTTGAAAGCTTAGATTATATGGCATTACGTATGCGAAAAATACAAAAAATGTTGAGTTGGGTCCTTGATCATCGAGCAATACCACTAACATTTGGATGCCACCATTCAATATTACGTAGCTTATAATTATGGCAATGATAGCGTTTAAGCAAAGATTATTATGGATTATTTTTAGGTTCTGGTTATATTTACCCCATTTTAGCTTTGCGATAAAATAATGACTGGGCCAACTACATAATTCAGTTTTTTACTATATTCACGCTGATGGCTGATGTCATTTCTCTTTGTTCCATGTACAGCTCAAAGCTCAAATAATTTACCTGGACTTGTGCAAATGAGACATTTTCCCCCAAACAGTCCCTATTTAATTCACCTACGTGCACGAGGAACAGCCAAAGTCCGTTTCAACAATCGTTTTTTAAAATTTTGATTTGATGTTTGTTCAAAACAGATATAATTTATAGTTTGAGAGTTCATGATTTACCAGCTCATGATCAGATTACCCAGGACAATCTATTATAACACAATAATACAATGCATAAATGATAAATGTCCTCTGTCTATGTCCATCTTTCCTTTTGCATGCTCGACATCATCCTTAAAGTGTATCACATGTATTTTTATCGCTTTCGCTGAACAAGCAAACAAGGCTGTTATTACGTAGCTGAAAGCTAGTATAGCGATTAGTTGGGATATCCGTCTGTCTGTCTGTCCGTAATCACTATAACTT